>CAUJNA010003226.1:596614-599114 GCA_963377175.1 Effrenium voratum
AGAGGTGAACGAGTCCTTGATCAACATGCGAGCTTGAGCAATGCTATCAGATTGAGAGATTGAGTGGTTCCGCCCGCGTTGATCTCCGAAAACCATCCGTCCGTGTTGATTCCCTGCCCAAGATGGTTCCACCCAGGGTCCCAGACGCCTCTCGGAGGAACAGCTCATTTTTTTTTAAAGGGGGGACTGCCAGGTATGTGCGCAGAGACTGGCCGGTTTCAAGTGAAAGAAGAAGGACACTTGCTTTTTTTGGGGTACGGAGGTCCTTGGCCCTTCTTTGCAAGCTAGTATTTGGGAAACCAAAACAGGACCTGGCACCCTGTATGGCGGTGTTTCTTCGGTCAAACTTCCGTATTTGGCTGTATTTGCCTGTATGGCCATGTTTTTTTTTGGTTTTTTTGTTTCCGGTCTTTTGCGTAAATCACCCGTATGAATCGACATGTTGTTGAAAAAAGCCATACAAATCCGTATGGCCCCCGTCTGGCCATATTTTTTTGGGTCAAAGGCGTATGACCTAAAAAGAAAGGCCACATGGGGTTCCAGGGAGAACAAATGGGGGCTGCCTTATGCCCTATGCGTGATTCGACAGGACAAGGACCGCAAGCAGCCGGGGCGCTCCATCTGCTCCGTGGTCTTGCCGCTGGTTCCAGGGACCGACAAGGATCAGGCTCAGGCGCGGCTGAGACTGACTGGTCCCTCAAGTGGGTATGGGTCAAAATACAACCATCAGGGGACCGCTGGTTTTAGTCTTTGGTTCCATTTACCACAGCCAAGTGATAAAGGGGTGGTCCTTTTTTTGGGGGGGCGCCCCCCTTTTGTGGTGTTTTTGAATGGAGGCCAAAAGGAGTGGAAGCATAAAGGCTAAAGGGGTTGTCCCATTTTTTTTTGGGGGGCACCCCCTTTCTTGGTGGCTTTAAATGAAAGCATAAAGGCTAAAGGGGGTGGTCCTTTGTTTTTAGGGGGGGGGCGCCGCCTTTTTTTGGTGTTTTTGAATGGAGGCCAAAGCCACCATTTCGGAGAGGTCCCCCACAAAAACGCAACACACACACCCATATTGTGCCCAAAACGCCGCTGGGCGCTTTGAGAAGGCTCCAGAATCGGGTCGC
Source organism: Effrenium voratum (assembly GCA_963377175.1). Classification (NCBI taxonomy): domain Eukaryota; class Dinophyceae; order Suessiales; family Symbiodiniaceae; genus Effrenium; species Effrenium voratum. The sequence goes on from CAUJNA010003226.1 coordinate 597,721, forward strand.
GGGTGCCGGGCACTCGGGTGCCGGGAGACTCTTTTCTTTGGGACCTGCGGCTCGTTGAAGTGGCTCTAGGGGCGTTTTTGGGGAAACGTTCCCTTCACCCAAACCACTGTGGATGCTTGTGTAAATCCACATGACATGCACCTCACTTGAGACATTGAGCTGTAAGAAGGCAGGGAATCGCACCCATGATTCAACACAAAGCCACCCAAAGAGGAGGTACAGTTTCTTCGGCATGGTCGGCAGTGTGTCAACTATTCAACGCAACAACTTAACCTGAATGTGCATCACATGTCATGCACGTGGAGCTGCGTTTGAGATTGTATGCGCCGTGCCTGTTGGGCATGATCTGGCACTGTCTTCATCAATGGTTCGGAACGAAGAATTGGCAGGGAAAGAGACGCATGCAAAGAACACCTATCAGGACATGTTACAGCGACCTCACACACAAAGTCTTATTTACGAACCCTCAGTCTTTTAGATTGGAGAGTTTGGAACACTCACGCAACTTGTCTACCCGAATTATATATAAATAGAATATATATATATATATATATATCTGCAAAATTAACAACGCGGGGGAGCCGTGCAAGAACACACCTTAGTCCCAAGAGGAGACCTTTTGCTTCCGCCAATGCCTCCTTGGTGTGTCTTCTGGTCATTCTAGTTTTGGGGAAGGCACAACACAGCAAAAAGGGTTCCATCAAACAACGCCACACTCATACTGCACACTGGGTTGCGAATCCCCCAAATGATCTGTCTGAGGGGTATATACAGTTGAAAACAAAACGAGCAGTGGCCGATTCCCATGTGGTGGATATCTGTTCATACATATACTAATAATACCGATGTTCTTCCCACGGAAGCAACGTATGATGGCACACTTCAGGTCTTGGGTTGGCCCTCAAAGAACTGACTGTGAATGTGATTCTGGTGGGCTGACATGATCAAAACAACACATAGGGGAAACTGTGCGTGGTTGGGAAGACGGCTCCAAGGTTTGTCCCAAATTGATGCCGCTCTCCCAAAGGCAATGCTTTCCACCTGACAGGATAGGTAAAGTTTAGCTGTTTGGCAAAATGCTCTGGTAAGTTTGGGGAATCTGTCGCCTCGACAATGGGGGTACTTCCGCCAATGCGTGTATGTTGGTTGAGAGTAGGGCACGTGCCCACGGGGAACTGAGAGAGTACAACTGGGAAGCGCGCCTGGGGAGATCCACGGAGGGGAACCCATCCATGTTCTTTGTTTTTGGAGTTTGATACCTTTGGGTCTTGTCAACAGCAAAGATCATCTACCCCTTGCCAGACTTGACTCTCCTTGCCCTCAAAAGGGTTCATTTACCCCCTACTCCAAATACCCACTTTTTCTAGGGTATTTTTTGAAAAACCGATCGGGTT
>CAUJNA010003226.1:604114-621614 GCA_963377175.1 Effrenium voratum
CAGTTTTTTTTTCCTGAAAATGGTGAAGCTGCAAGGGTTCTAGGGGTTGATTCCCCATTACTTTTTCAACAACCAGCTCTTTCCCTGGGTTTTTGATGGTTTCCTGAAAAGATTCGGATCCCTGGGTTCAGAATGGACATGGGAGGTACCCCTCGAAGGGTTCCCTTTTTTTTCTTCCAAACCAAGGGACTTGGACTCGCGGGGATCAGTCAGGCAGTATGGCATGCACGACCCTCCGTCCATCCTGCTCCTGGAGGAGCTGCATGAGTTTGGTTGGACGTCACCTACCCGTTGCCCAGAGGCTCCTGGAACTTTCAATGGAAGACCCGAGCCCTCCATTAGACACCCCGGAGGCTGGGGGTCTCAAAACCAGGAGCCTCTGGTTGGTAGAGGAGGGGTTTCCCTCAGGGTTCAATTCCCCAAACCGCCAATCCAAACCACTAGGGGCAACCTGAACCAACAAGGGGTGCCCCTTCCACCCAATACCCGGCCTTTTTTTGGGGTATGATGTCGACCCTCTACTAACAATGGAGGTATTTACCATGGAGAACCGATCGGTTTTCTCAAAAATACCCTAAAAACAAGTGGGTATTTGAAGTAGGGGGTATGGATGCTTTGCCATGGCCAACTGAGAGGGCATTTTGTTCGCCATGTTCTGCACCGAGGGAATCCCTAGGTGGTATATTACATAGTCATGGGGAGGCTTGGCGATGTTCCACAACCATTGTTGTTGGCCGGCGAAAAAGCCGGTGTCCGTGACGGTTCGCGAATGTCGCCCTTCGCTCGCCGAAAAAAAAATACAAAAACAACGAAGTGGAAACCGTGCGGCATTTAAAAGCAACAAGTCCACGAGTCGCCGTCCATGCTTGTGGCGTGTCTTCTGCGGGTACCACGAGTCGATTGCATCATGTTCCACCAGGATGTGAGCGTTTCGCTCAGGTTCATTGGGCAAACTTTTCTGCGAGCTCCGAGCTTTGGGGAGGGTGCCTTCTTTCCAGTTTGGGAATGTACCTTGCCCAGATTTATTTGTTCAGGCCGTTTCAGGAAAGGCTGGTGGTTTATTCCTGTAGGTGTATTCACGCTATGGACTGCCCCAACATCGGCTGACCACGTTGCTAGGGGTGAGGCGCTGAAGCTAATCTCCGAAGAAGCAGCATGAAGCTGCATATTTTGTTTTTCGCTTGTCTGCCCACGACAAGGTTAACTGTCCACCTTCGTTTGGACGGCAATCAAAGAGTGGTTAGGCCTGGCGTAGGTCATTGTTACTGCTGTATCTAGGCGGACTGCCACTTGAAGATGCCCAGTTGCAACCAGTGGGTTGCTTCCTTGTTTCAACTTTTTTAAGGAAGGGTTTCCCTTTAAAGTCAACCCAAAAAGGAAGCCGATTTTTTTTCCCTACGGAAATCCACTGGGCATCTGTTTGCTCCAGGATGTGGACCTTCTCCACACTGCAGTCCTGAATCGACACTGGGATGGCACGAAGGGGGTTCTTGTCGGCTGTTGGTGCCCGATTTCTTGTAGCGCAATTAATTGATGAAATGGGATGCATTTGGGTGTCTTTTCTTTGAGGCGACCCCTTTTGTGGTGAGTCCAGAGGAGAACCACATGGCAACCATCCTTTTTTGGAGTTCCCCCCCATTTCAATCAAGACATGTCCAACAGCAGCGGCGGGGTTTGTTGTTCTTCGCCATGTCACCCACATGCACCCCACATGACAGTCAGTGACAGCAAGGCTGTTCAATCGATGTGATTATGTTCTTGCACCTGTTCGTTCTGTAGTAGGTTCCAGCAACGTGTGGCTGCATGCTCGCCTTTATCTAAACATGTCAGGCATAGCAATTTATACAACGTCCATTCCAGAGAACTGTTAAGTCCGCAATGTCAAAGGCTGTCCGAGTTCTTTTTGCATCAAGCAGAGTACCTGTGCGACCACCACTTGTGCAAGTTCACGTTTCAAGTTGAGCCATAGGGTCCATCTAAGCTCAAGCAAAAACTGATTCTCCCAGGTCTTTGACGTTCTGGAGTGTACGGGAAACCGGCCACGTGCCACATGTCCAGGAGCAGTTCTCCCAGGTCTTTGACGTTCTGGAGTGTACGGGAAACCGGCCACGTGCCACATGTCCAGGAGCAGTGACCAGACTAGCTGGTCGGTGTTTTTTCAGGAATCGATGTAAAACGCAGACATCAATATGTTTCTCCACATTGCAAAGTCATGATGCGCACTTTCCGATCCGGGAGTTCCAACCGTGATGACAAGCTCTTCATTGCGAATTGAATCAGTGAAAGTGCTGGTAAGACAGGTCCCTGGATTTGATTGGCGCTTGATGTGAATAGGAGGTTGTAAGCGACAGTTCTATCAAGCACCATCTAAGTGCAGCAAGCACATGTTTGCCAAAGCTGGCAGGTGAGACAATCGTTACCCTTGTCACAAGCACATGCATTGGGCAGGCACAGCGTGTGATGGCAAAGACAGGACATCCTAGGCAGGCCCTTATGGTAGGTAACCAGCTATTTTCCTTTTGGTCTTTATATCGGGGGTTCTGCAAAAACCGATCGGTAAATGGCTCCACTGGGCAAGCAACAAATTCCCACGTTTCTGGGGCCTCGCGGCTGCCTTATTTTTGAGGATCCTTGGCCAAGCCGGACGACAGCGACAGCAACGACCAGCATCGGGACACGCGGCGGATTTTTTTGGACGGAAGCGCTCGATTTCCCTCATGGCAACGCCTCAAGGTGCAAGTCTTTTGTTGGTCCTGCCATGAAAAACTTTACTTGCAGCGTGATGAGGACTGCGAACTGATCTAGTGCCAAACGATTGTCGGTATTGTGGGCGAATAGAGTGAGCCAAGGTTTCAAACTTAGTCCTTTTCGGCTTGAAGTCGGGTTTGGGCAATGACTTTGGAGCCGCCGGGAGACGAAGCCTTTCCTCTTGCTGTTTCTCAGGGGAAGAGTTGGAAGAACCCACCCACCCCGCTTTCGAGGGAATCCCAAAGGGCTCATTCCCCAAAAACCCCTTGAAATCCCCGGAGAGCCAGCCATGGACATACGTGTTTGTCTAACGAAGGTCCAGGGTGGATTGAGGAGGATGTCCCGCGTGCAGCAAATCGGCCAAGTGTGTTTATGTTAGGCATCCTGCGCTTGCTAATATGGCCATGTATTTGAGTAAGGAACCACCTCACAAGTGGTTGATGGACATGAGCCCACATTGGGGCCGAGAACCCAGAAGGACTCTGATTGCGCGGCTAGGAAATGCCGCGGACGTCGCACGCAGTTGGAGTAACCTTGCTAACTTCAAGGTGACTTTGGGTGCCGGACATGTCTGCATTCTTTCCCTGAAATAGATGTACGTGCCATCTTATTTTGTTTTATAAACATTGTACTAGTGATTTTGCAATCGCTGGCACAATGATTGCGATACTTTCACTTGACAACTTGGGCTCTCTTCGCAACAAGGCCCCCCAAGCTCGAAGGAAGTGCCGGGGTTCTGATGCCCGTGACCAGGAGGGATCAATGGGACTGGCAAAAGCGACTGAGGTTCATAGATGTTGATCCCAAGATGGCCCATGCCTGGAGGCACTGCAAGCACCCGGGACGCCTATTTCTGTGGGCTGGTTGCTGATTGACTAGCTTTCCGTTTTGGGAACGTCGGCTTTGCTCAGCGACGTGGATGTAAATGAATTCAATGAACAAACAGAGTGAACACTGCGGACCTCTTCTCAACAACCCACACATGAATTTGCCAATTGCTCAACATCCATAGCAAATTCCCGGCCCCGTATAATTGCTTGCGTTTGTTGCTCCCCAACCACTAAGGAAGAACTAGCAAAGGGGTATGATGCTTGGCAAATAAAGTTGCGACCTCACCAACCGGGGTTTGCGGCCTCAATAATCAGGGTTTGTTTGCTGCCCAGGTAGAGCAACAATCTCGGTTGTATTTAGTTCATTTCATGAAGGTCCCCCCGTTACAATTTCCCAGATCTCGATCGGCAAAACTGCAGGATGACGGGGAGAAGCGCAAGAATCGCCGAGGCCGGCATGGGTTTTGGTGATCTTCTGCCATAGGGGAAATCCAACCTCTTTCTTCTTTTCTTGGCTCAACCAGCCATCCGGTTCCTTAGCTTTTCAGATCTGTTTAGTTGGTTTAGTGGAGGGCTCCCATTTATCCCAAAAGAAACTGTTCGCAGGGGATCCGAGGGCGCTACCCTCATGTCAGCCAAAAGTTTGGCAAGCCGAACGGATCCCTGCCATGGGTGTCCTTTCGTTAGAGAGCGGCTTTGAGCTTCGTGCTCCCCGTGCTATCATGAATTCCGCAGAAGGGTTCCACTTCTTTTTAGATTCTGTGTTACACTCGGATGCAATCTGCGGAGACTTCTGGGATCACCGATTTGTACATGTGGCAACTGTTCAATCCGAGCCTTTCTTAGTGACTTCTCTTATCTGAGCTTGTCATGAAAAGCCACTTGCCCATTGATTAAGTTGTTGTCTAGTACTAATGTTCTTGTTGTTAAATTGATCTCCCTTTCTGGACAGACATCTTTTGAACGCAGCTTTAAAGAAAAACGCCCGCCTGTTTGCCTGCCTGCCTGCCTGCTTGCCTGCTTGAGCACAGACGCCGGTTTGCAAACAACAGGCTGAGCCAGGATGAATTCGCCTTGGGATTCCAAGCACACAAGCAAGTCTGCGCATTTTTCTACGTGTGCTTTACCCTGGCAAACCGAGACATTGCAATACCAAAGCCAAAGTGCTGTGTATAAAAAATAACTAAGCAATTCAAGGACTGCTCCCACGTGCAACCCACCTGAGCAACAGGCTAAACTCTCCGTTACTTCTTTATGCATTCGGGCGATTTAGCGTGAGGAAATCTATCAAAACCTTGTAGAACGATATAGGGAACCCCCAAAAACGATAAAAAACATGCTTTCATGATGTGGCAGACGATGCTTGGAGCGTCTCGCGTTTGGCAGTTTTTGTTGTGGCCCAGAATCCCAACCATCATGTCTGCGCCTCCTGACGCGCCCAGCATATGTGAGATCGGGCCCTGCGGCCACGCAATGCTGTTTGTTCCGCGAACTTTGGCAAAAACATACCTGCCCAAAACGATAACCGAAACGATGACGAAACGATAAGCAGTTCATTCGGAAAATCGTCTTCGTGAGCAGTTGCCCATAACGGTAGACTCGTGCGCACAGTTTCGATGTCTCCGTGCTGCGTGCACTCGTAGTGCGCCATGAGTGATGAGGAGGCTCTCAAGCGTTTGCGAAAGGAGGTTTTCAAGGACTCCGATCTGCCTGGAAGCAGTGCCATCTGGAAACTCACGCTTTCCCGTACGCATCTCCAACTGCCTCTTCAGAAGCTCGCTCGAAATCAACTGCTTTGCTTTAGAGAAACAGTTCTGCTTTGCGTTTGTGCGTTTGCTTTGTTGTTTTATGGTAAGCCTCGCGCAGGTAACAGCGCTATCAGACAGTGTGCTCCGTACCAGATCGTCGAGCGCAAGTTGGAAGCAGAGCAACTACAGTGGAAGCGCGGCTTTTGGCAAGATCCCACATGGAGAAAACCAACGGTTGCTCTAAATCAAACGAATGAAATCATGAGGAAGCACCATGCCCAGCTGCGCATGTTTCGCGGCACCTTGAAAAGCACTAAATCCTGACTTTCAACCAAATGGTCACTCGCGATGAAGCCCGCTTGGTCAAGGCAAAACGCCCGGAGTAAGCGGAAACATGCGGCTGCTTTGTCTGCTGACCCAATGGAAGAGTCTGAAACAGAGCTGTGAAGCCAATGTGCCGTGACAATAAAACGACAGTGCGCGCTCTCCATGTGCCAGAAACCTGCAAAACGATATAGCGAACCCCCAAAAACGATAAGAATGAGTCCTAAATCACTTCTGTGCATTTAGGTTTTGCCGCTCGCTCACCTGAATATGGGCTAAGGCAGGCTGACGTTGTCATGCCTGCTGAATGCGCTGGCGCCTTGTCTCTGAAAGTGGGCCCGGAGCCTGCCTCGCCGCTTTCCAAAAAAGCACGTTAATCACTCCAATTCGAGCTCGTTGAACGAGCTGGCCCATGAGGATGAAGCATGCAGTAGTGCCCGTTTACCATTTTTTTGAGGAAAAACAAACCTACTAAAATAGACTACAGGAAAAAAAGGTGTACCCTTATTCTAACCTGTCTACTGGAGGACCTGGATGGGGATGTCCAGTTGTGAGTGCAATTTGTGCAGATGTGTGCCATTTTGGGAAAAAAAGAGGAGACTCGGTAAAGGGGTTCTGTTCCCAGTCCGGACTTGATGGATTTGTTCGACCACTGTGTCAAACTTAAGTTTGCACGTCTCAGGTTCTCGGGTCCGAAGAAAGCGTGTAACACCGCACGATGGCGCAAACCCGGTGTTCGAAAAAGCAGTGTGAAAGAAGGAAGCAACAGGTCAGCGTCCAAAACCCCTGTTGACCAATTTAAGTACGTGCTTCTACTACCTGGTTTGGCAAGGATTCTAGCAAGGACTTTAGACACCTTTACAACCCTGTTGGTAGCACCAAAGGTCAATGGGTTTTGTTCGAAGCTTAGGTGAACTCCACACAATGCAAATGTTGGCATCCAACATGTCGTCTGGAGTGGGGGTCTGGGCGAAACATTTGTGTGCAATGCAACGCAGCATAGGTAGATAGCGGTGAGCATCAGTCAATCTTCACGATCCTTTGCTGTATTCCCTTGGTGCTCGCCATCCGGTTCCTTAGCTTTTTAGACCTTTGGACCAAGGACACCTATTAATTACTTGGATGGCTCGCAGCCATTCCCTCAGCCTTTTAGATATTTTAGTGTTCAGTGGTTGGGTTTCCATTTGACAGCCCAGAGGAGGGCATGGCGGCTTTCTGGGGGCCGTGAAGGGCCCGCTGGCCCAGTTTTATTGGGGCTGTAGCAACATCCACAAATGGGTTCCTGATAAAAATTTGCAAGGCGCAGACGGTTGAGCTTGGATTTATGAACCGCCCCAACTCGAATTGAACCCACCAAATGATTCTTGCTGAGTTAGTCAACTTCCAACCTTTTGAAACAAACTCGGCAAGAGTCAAGAGATCAAGGTCGCAGCAGGTGAACCTTGTATTTTCAGCTTCTTTGCGCAGGCAAGGATTGAAGAAGTGAGCTGTCTTGGGTTGACGAAGCTGCTCGAATTATAAGGTATTTTTTGCGAGCTCATTTTTGATGGAGGTCCATACCTGCCCCCTCCCATGAGTAGTGGATGATGGAACATTTGCATTAACCGCCACTAAAATGATCTTTCAACTTGCGGTGACTGTTGGTGTTTGGGTTGCCGTTCTGGGGGAGTTCTTGAGGTGCAGTGCGGAGAGAGAGAGAGAGATTGGGCTTTTGGGGCACAGAGGGGCCTCGCAATGAAGTTGGTGGTTTGCGATTGCAAACAGACGAGGGCTCCATTTAACTAGGTCCCGTAGTGCCCTTTCTCACCCTTTTCCCCTACCAAAAAAGACTACCGGAAAAAAATTCGTACCTATTCTAACCTCTCTACTGAAGGACCTAGTTAGTTTGTACAGCACACCCTTATGTTGGCTTCCATTCTTGTTGCACAGCCAACACCATCGAGCCCCCCTCAGACCTACATCCCGTTTGGCGTCGCCAGCCTGCGCAATAATGCAATTGAAACCAGATGTAAAAGGCGCGAGCCAACAAAGCCCTTCTCAGAGTCCGTGATTAAGCCCACACGGAGCGCACAAACTGGTTGCCGTGTACCGCTGTTTAATTTTACGCAGGTCATGTTGATTTCTCAAAGCCACTGGAAAATGACCGTAACACAAACAACCATATGCCTTGAACGATTCAAGGTCCACAAGACAAATCTTCTAACGGCGGTTCCAGTCAGCACAAATTCGCTGACATCTAAGCTTATCAGGGCCTGAATGATGTGGGTAATTACTAAGCCAAGTTGCCTCATGTCCACCGGCGAGTAGAGCTTGTATTTTTTTCAAGCTTTGATTTGTTCTACCGTCGCGCACAGATGCTTTTGCAGTGGCTTTCCAGAGATCCGCTCAGGATGGGCCCACCGCCACTACGGGGCGCTTGCTCTTCATGACGACCAACAACAAAGGCCGCGAAAAAAGCCTGCCACGTCGGCTGGGAGCTATGTCTTGCACGTCCTCGCACGTTGGGTGACCATGATGTTCACAAAGTCCGAAGCTTCAAGGAATTCATGGCCCAGGTTTTTTGTTTTTTGATGTCGAGGGTTTCTGGCGATGGGGCAAATTTGTTAACGTGTTGGTCGGTTCATTGTTTCGGCCACCCAAAAAACCGCGCCCTTCGTTTTTGGATGCTTGGCAGTCGAAACGAGCTGATCGGATGGAAACCGAGTGATCGGTCGGAAGTCAGTGACATGGTTCTTCGGCACCGCTGAATCTCGAAAGTTCCTGGTTGCCGCTCCAAACATGCAGCTGAAATTAAGTGCTCTGACAGCGGCAGGAGTCTTTGAAATCTGGGAGTGCATAGGTGGGTTTCCGAAATCTTGACTTCTATTTGCTCTGCAAGTTGCCTGCTCCTGGTTGTTCAGTGGTACCCTGTTGTTTCCTTGAGGCACTCTACATTACATCTGGTCCAACTTGTTTTTGTGCAAAAGAACTAAAAGGCAAAGCGAAGGCAACCATTTTTTGAAACATCTGGCTGTGGCTCAAAAAACCGGAATTCCAAAATGGGTTGCCCTGTTAAGTGGAAACATGGACCAAACCTGCGGTTTGTCCCCCCTGTTTAATTTTGAGCCAGGCTACAGCCATTTTGCCAATTTGAAACATGTGGCTTTTTCAACACCAAAATAAAGTTGGACACCACCATTTGCAAGTTGCAATGGTCAGGTGTACAATGTGAGGATCCCTGTTTTGGTTTTCCTTACCTATTTGCGCCGTCAAAACGTTTCCCCGTCCGCCGGCCTAGTGGCCTTTCGGTTTGTTCCTGGAGTCTCCCTAAGGACCCGACAATAAATAAAACATGGGTCCATGACCAACCATTATTTTGGGAGTAATGAGCAACCACTTTTTTAAAAATTGGGGCTTTTTCGCGACTGGAGGGGTCCAGGCAAATTGCTTCGCCTTTTCCCGATTGGGTCTGAGCACGTGGAGCCCAAAGAAAAGGCCATGTTTTTTTCTCCGTCAAAAGGCGCACTTGGCCCTGTTTTTACCCGTAAGTCTTTTTTTTCCCGGTCATTTGCCGCGGTTTGGGTGAAAGCTTGGCTCTGGTTTCGACCGCGGTTCGTCGCAACTTCAAGCATTGGCGGTTTCTCGGACGCACTTGCAAGAACTGTCCCAGTTGAAAGAACCCCCAAAAGTGCCTGAACCTCGGAGTCAAAGAGTTGGACCCAAGATGTTGGGGTAAAGCCACGCAGAAGCATTTCTTTGGCTCCCGATCTGTCAGATGCGTTGGATCCCGCGCTTCTGCGAAGCGGCCGCATCGACTATGATTCCTGGCTGCATGAGAACAAAAACTGGGACCCTTTCCCTCCTATCTGGCTATTTAGTGGATCTTTGGACTTTAACTTGTTGTTGATTCAGGAGGTTTTCCATTGGACCCGAAAGTGAACTTTGTGTAGAGTCAAGAGCAAGACCGTCTTCCAAATTGGGAGGCTGTGCAATCCAACGTTTGGGGTAAAGTGAACCCTAGGGGTTCTCAAAACTAAGCAGGGCACCCGGGCTATCGCGGTGTGGTGGTTTTTTGGCTTCAGGCAGGGGCCGCAAGGTGGAACCCGCATGGCAAGACAAACAAAAACCCTTCCGGCTGAACCCTGGCTCTCTCTTTCTCTCTCTCTCTCTCTCTTTCTCTCTCTCTTTCTCTTTCTTTTTTCTTCTTAAGTCTTAGCATATTTGAAAAGAAGAAACGATTTGTTGAACAAATCAAACGATATTTCAAGACACCTCAGTGTGTGGCTGCAAAAATAGATCATTAAAGTTAATCTTGGCACAGGAGCTCCTCCTAGGGCCGGAAAACAAAGAAGAAAAGAGCCACACGAAGACTGTTGCGATGCCCTTAATTCACTTCTCGAACGGGTGGGACGGATCGGGAACAAAATTTCCGGATGGCCTTTGTTCAGTTCTCGATGCGGGTGGGACGTTTTCGGCGAAGAAATTTGGCGATGGGTCAAGATCCCGGTTAGCCCCCAGTGAACATCCCAATCCAACCACTAAAATAGGAACCCCAAAATGGGTGGTGCACCCGCACCTACCAACCAAAATGGGATCCCAAAACGGTTTTGGGTCAAATGACTTGTAGAGGGATGGAATCCAATTTTGTTGCTGAGCGCCGTGGACCGCCACAGCCATGTGGGTATGATTTGTGTAACTTGGGACTTTTTGGTGGAGAGTACGCCCCATGAACATTCCAAGAAGGCACCCCAAACTTCCCAGAAACTATCATTCAACAATCACCCCCAAAAAACAAAACCAAGAAGAAACCCCAGAAACAACAGGAACAACAAACCAACAAACGGTTTTGACCACCACGGCCATTTTTGCGGGCCGGTTTTTTGTGCGAGGAGTTGGAGTTCCGCGCCGCGGTGCCGGATCAGATCCATCGGCTCTTCACCAGGCGGCTTGCGCGGCGCAAGCGGCGCGGTTTGGGGCGTGTGGATCTGAGGAGTCCATTTTCCCGTGTGGAAACGTTTCAATGAAACCTACCTGGAGTCTCCATGACCCTTTAAAAAGTGGTTGGGCATTACCCAAAACAACATGGGGTCATGGACCCATTTTTATTTCGGGTCATGGAGACTCCAGGTAGCAGGCCGGCAGGCGGGCAAAAGGGGAAAGGCAAAAGGAGGACAATATTTACGGCAAAGGGAAAATCGGTGGAACGTTTCCCGAAGAGAACCAGGAAACCTTGCAGCCATAAGGAAACCATAGGGGAATAATCTTTTTTAAACCAGAAGGAAACAAACCAAGAAGCTATTAACAAGAATACACCACATAGGACACCATCCAGGATTTGGTTTCCTAAAGGAAATCACCAGGTTCATTCCATTTCCCATTGTTTCGCAGCAGTTGATTGCGAGCTCCCTGGTCAGGGTATAAGCTCACCCTGAGAAATGTGTCCTTGACTTGATCCAATTCTTAAAATGAAGGCCTAGGGAATTAGAGTAAAGTTTGCAGATCAATCACCAGGATGTCCACCTCGGAGTCATTCAGCTGAATGGGAATAATGCCCTTCTAGATTGGCGGATTCTGTTGGGACACCCAGGCCCCTATTCGGAGGTGTACCTGGGTTCAAATTAAATATATTGATCGACCCCGCGACCAAATGGATGATTTACTAGAAAGGAACACCGCCCCTGAATCTGAGGTTCGTATTTTCTGCAGCTCCTTCTCTTCGGTCGCGTTAACGCCGCTCTTTTGGGGTAATATAGAGAACTTGAGTGAGCCGGCTGGCACGGCAAGACGCGTGCCTGAACTGGCATAGAGCTCATTGAGACAGAGCGGTTCAACGACTGATGGTGCCAACAGCAGTCCAAAGGACTATCATAGCCATGCACATGTCTGCTCACCTTTTGAGTTGTTAGAGGAAATCCAAAAACACACGATCCATAGAGGACTCCTTCCAGTTTGTGCGTTACCCTAAATTCCTATAGCACCCATTGGAACACAAATGTGTGTTACGTAAAACGTGGTTCGAGCCATGATTTTCTGCTAGATGCTTCGAAAAGCGCGCTCCTTGAAGAACCTGTATCTTCCAACGAGCGTTCTTTTCTGCTCAAGGACGCTTTTTGCGCTTTCGAACGCTTTTTGGGCAAACGAGCGCTACTTAGTCTTCGAGCTTTCAATCAGCCAACTGGGGGCTGCTTCGCAAAGGAATTGAGGCTCCTTTGGAGCACACTTTCCGCAATGTGGTCAATGTATTGAACAGAGAAGCAGCTTTCCTGGATGAAACGGAAAAGGCCGCACAGCGAGCGCACATTCTCGCTACAAAAGCGCCATTTCCCGCCACACGAGCGCACCCCAAATTGCTAGTTTTGTCACGTTCGGCGCCCGCCGCAAATCTTGCACATGAGTAGCAGAAAGACTGAGCCCGCACGATGGACAGTTTCTTCCTTTTCGATATCCGCATCCGAGCATTTTTCCTTGAACCAAGCGCTTTTCAGATAAACGCGCGATAATCTGCACGGGCGGGAAAAACGCTCATCGGAAGATTCACGAACATGGCGTTTTGTTTTCGGAGGGAGGCGAGCAATTGCTACGTTTTGAAGTTTGCGCTCGTGTTCGGATGCTTGCGCTCGTTTTGCAGATACCTGCGCTCGTTTTGCACTTCGATGTCTGCTCGCTCTTTTCAGTGACCGATCATATTGGAGGACCGATCAGCCCGGTTTGGGGGGAAACGCTCGAAGCAGGCAAAAGTGTACGGCTTACCATATTTTGGCGACGAGCCTTGGTTTTGCGATACGTTGGGGCTCAGGGCATATTTGTTTGCGTAACGAAGTGCGGTCCAGGTTGAGAAAAGATGCATGTCATGGATTTGGGACTGCGCGCTGGCCGTCCAGGGTTCCACTTTTTGAGTACCCCAAGATAGACTTGAACCCAGGGGTGGTTGATGTCCCCCAAAGGGAAACCCCTGGGCTTAAGTCTATTGGGGCACCCAAAAAGTGGAACCCTGGACGGCCGTCATTTGAACCTTCCCGAGGTTCTACTCCGACTTCGGAGAGAAGGACCAAACCGCGACTGGTGAAGTGAGCGCCAGCAAAGGCACCGCGAGCGCCTTGGAATGATTGGCAGGTTCAACCTTGGAGGTCGACTCAGGGTGGCTGTTAAAGGGCAGCACAGGGAAATCACTTCTTTCTTTGCTTTGTTGGGGGGGGGGGCGGCCCAAGGTCGACCGTTTGATCTTTGGGTGTTTGCATGATGATCCATTGACTCGCGATCCCCAAAGTGAAACATTTTATTTCTTCCTTTCCTTTTGGACGATTAAGTCAATGATGTTGCCGGATTGTGGCCGCACAGATGCGGTAACACGGCAGCAAAAGCCACATCCAGACGCCATTGACTTTCATGGCGTGGGTCGCTTTGCTTTGGTGACCTCATGTAAATTGATTGAACCTTGACTTGGCCAGCAAGGTACAACATCCACACAACATACTGACAGCAACACAACGCACACGATATTGCAACATATGTCAATTCATGTTATCATGAGGGCTGGGGGGGAGGAAAGGAAGGAGGGGGCATGGAGCCCAAATGCGCCCTCAATGAGGCTTAATAAGGGCTTATCTGGGCTCCCCCCCCACTTCCTCCCTCCACAGCCCCCATGATGTTGTGCCATGCATGATGACATACGACAAAAACCCTTTGGTGCATTTTGCTTGGATGTTGGGACTTTAACTTTGTTGCCAACTAATGGGTTTCCCATCAAACCACCAAAAACTGGTCAAGTTGAGCAGGGGAGCAGAAAGCAACCGAGTATTACCCACAACATACCATTGTTACCCTCTCAACGTGGCCGGCTCACGCCTTCCCCGCCTTCCTCGCGCATGACTCGCGCCTCGGAAGTGGGAAGCAAGGCACGGAGCAGCTGGCGGCGCAGTTCGCGGAGCGGCTCAAGGCCAGTGAGCGGAACTTCACCACTGCGGACATTCAGAGGTGGGCCGAAACCAACTTCACCCCGCGGCTTTTCGTTCTGTAAGGGCCCGTCCCTTAACTTGTCGTTTTAAACCCAGGTGGGCTTGGGGCCAATGGTCCCTTAACTGAACTTGTTGTGTTTTTTTTTACAGGTGGGCCAATGGGCCGATGGTCTTGGGGTTGTTTCCTTGTCCACTCTTTTCAGCCGTCGTTCTTTTCAAAAACCGACCGCCATTTCTGCAGGGTCTAGAAAGCAGGATCCCTGGAAAGAATGGGGAAGTTACCCCTGGAAATGGGTTGACTTGGATTCGTTTGTTTGCACCTTTGCCCAAAAAGGTTTTGTTGCGACACCCCTAATGTCTGGAAGGATGGAACTTTTCCCAATGGGGGCAAGGGCTGCTGGCAAAGGTTTGTTTGCCACACTTCTGAATGTCTGGAAGGATTGAAGGACCCGAGATTTTATGTTGACTTCGGATCCAGAGACAAGTCAGGGTTGTGAACCCTGAACCGCGTTTTTTTTCTTCCACCTTCCTTAGAGGGCATCCAGAACCTTCATCCACAGTTACATGACCCCCGAATGTTCGGAATGACCGGATAGAACGATTTTCCACCGGGCGAATTTAGGCGCCCCCAAACTTGAAATCTGGTCCCCTGACCCCACAAGGGTCTTGGGCAGACAGACCTGGGAACCAGGAAGGATTACTCAACCAAGGAGTGTTGAAACTGCCGGTGTCACGCTTTTGCCCAGCTCACGGACACCACTTTTACTGGTAAACTCTCCTTATGGAATCTTCTCCGATATAGAATTAACAAATACAATATTATATTGGTGAAGATTGGCAAGGAATAAGTATTATACTGTTACTGGGTGCTTTTATCTTGGTCCTGACTATTCAAGGACTCCACCCCCTCAGACAGTGAGGAACCGAGGAAAACCCAAACTGATTGTTTTGGGCCCTTCCATGGGGTGCTCTACTTCGCAGAGGGCAAGGCTGATGAGCTGCCTTTACTTGGCCTCGAACTGTGGATTTTAGGAACATGTGTCAAGTTGATGTTCAATTTGCATGCTTGTTCTTTGCCTTTCAAACTCTGTGTGGGGACGGTTTTTCTGTTTGATGCTCAACTTGGCTTCCTTTGCTTTAGCCTTAAAACGCTTTCGGGGCGAGCCTTCAACTTGATTTTAGTTTGGAGCAGTGCTGCAGTTTCCCTCTGATCCCAAAGCAACGCGCAACGCACTTTTCTTTACCCAAAAGGCAGGTCAAGTGGTACTTCTCATCATGTAGTTCCTGTGCTTTGCGGAACGAAATCTTCCACGTGTTTTGTATATATATATATATACATATATATATATATATATATATACATATATATATATATACATGTATATAGTCCCTCCCTGTTTTCTTTTTATGTTTGTCGAGCTTTGTCAAATTTTTCGCTTTCAGTCTTGTCAGTCTTTCTCTTTCTCCGCGAAGCGAAAGAGAGAGGCGGGGGCTGGGAAGCGTCAGGCATCTCATGAAGAGGAAGAAGAGCCCCGAGCGGGCGGTGCAGGAGGTTCAAGAGTTGCCGCTCGGCTGAGGGGAGGGGGCCTTGGGGAGAATGTGGGCCAAAACCCATCCGTGAAGATACTTAGACAATTGCCCAAAGAAGAAAAACAAGACATGGAACCTGCAAAGACCGAATCCCCGGATTTGGACCATTTTCCTCTAGGGATCCTCTTTTGAATCAGGTTGCATGGTTGCTTTTGGGAGGGAATTGCAACTGATGCCTCAGATTGAGCAAGATATCCATTCGGAAAAATAGCGGAAAATGCAAAGTGGGAGAATGATGGGTATACAATCAAGGGAAGGGGACAGCAACCATTCCCCAAACAAAGCATTGAGTTCCACCAGGAACACCCGTATAATGCGACAACGAACATAATTCTCGTGCGTTGATGGATTTGTTGCGGACTGTATATGGTTTGCTTAGAGACCTAATTGGGTATCTATGGTGTTGTGGCTGTGCTCTGACCGTGCTGTATCCGCATGTCTCAATATCCAAAGCACGGCCGCTATTTATTTGCCAGATAAGCATAGTTGCGAGCCACTTATAGCGATTTCACCGGTCGGGGGATTGCATGGTGAGCCCCTTTTGGGTGTGTGAAGCATTGCGACTCCCCTTGTTTGGAGGGCTCAACTAAACACGATATTTGGCCTGGCAAATGTCGGCTTCCATCTTTTGAGTTATGTTGGATTACACTTTGTTGGCTTGGCAAAAATTGGGGGCTCAACCGCGCAGACGCTTCTTTTAGCCGCTTGCTGCTGCGAGCGTGCTTGTCGCATTGGTGCCCTTTTTGGGTTAGTTTGCATAGAAATAGATGGGTTCCACTGGTTTAGATTGGCTTTATTTCATTCACCAGGGCCATCTATTTTACCAAAACGACGCCCATGGCTTGTCGGCTTGTCGCATTCCCGAGCACCCAGGATCGATGCCTTTGCGCTGGAGGGATGAGGCAGGAATCGATCTTTGACCTTTTGGTTTTCGTTCTGGATTTTTTGGTCCATTTTTAGGCATGGCCCAGGTGAACCGTTGATTTCCAGGGCCTTGCAACTGAATTACTGGCCAGGTGAGTGTACGGTTCTGCCGTGGATTTGGAGGTTTCAAGTCACCTACTCAACTTACCATCTGGCAAGAATCGCAGGTGAATCGATTTTGGGTGCTTCCCACTTAGCTCTGTTGTTCCTTGCTGCGTTGGAGCGATGCCACGTGTCCCTTTTGGGTGTACCGAATAAGTACACGGAGCCCCTTTGGGCTGCTGGAGTGGAAAAGAAGCGAGACACGCTTCTCGAAATGCGCTACACGGAGGGTCCTCCAAGCGTTGTGTCTTTCGGAGAGCCCTCAAAATTTAGTGTTTCCTTCGGCGCCAAGAAGGAGTTACCGACTTAGAGCTTTCCCCAAAAGGTCCCCGCAACTTTTGGACACCCGAGCATCGAAGCTGGTAAACAGTGTCCAGTTCAGATAGGTCTCAAAGCGGAGCAAGCTAGGGGCTTCTGTGGGGAGTTCCAAACGTTGAAGCACATGCGGCAAGAGGGGCTCTTGGGTGGCTGGGGCTCAAACAAGTGGTATCAAAAAAAAGCACCTTGGTGCATGGAACCAAAGACTAAGAAGCCGCGAAACCCCAGCTATGACAAGAACCCACGGATGGTGAAACCGCCGCGAGGACCGCCATCCTCAAGTGCGCTCGCCGGGTATCCCGCGCCCGGGCATGACTCATGACCACGGCCCGCGGGAATTTGAAGCCTCGGATTTGTACATAGCATCAGCCGAGTGTCAAAGAAACCTTCAGAAACATTTGCAGGAGCTGAACCTCCCGACTGTGCAACCCTGAAGGTCGGCCCCAATAGGAAGATAATCTTCCAGGGACCTCCAGCTGGAAGATGGTTGGTTTTGGGTTTCTACATAGCTTGATCAAGAAGCTTCTTCGAAGTGACAAACGCATCATGGCCACTTTGGTATCAACGGTTGACTTTCTGCATCCAAACTCAGCCAGCAAGGAGCAGGGTTTCAGTTCATCTCCTGTAGATGTGCCAAGGACCATAAAGCACTCCCTTGCAAATGAACACGGAGCCCCAACATGTGGCTGTGGGTCAAAAAAGTGGTGCCAAAATGGCACCTTGGTGTATGGAACCAAAGACTAAAACCCGCGTAACCCCAGCTCTTCAATGTGAGCCACACCCATATGATTTAATCATAACTACTTGTGGGCCAACTTGTAGGGGCGCCATGCTACCCTTCCCGGGGGGGGAGCTAGTTTCCTGGACACCGAGCTGAAAAAGGGCAGACCATTGATTTCTGCCGGAGTCAAGGTTGCAGCCTGCGGCATGCCACAAGGTTAGGATCTCTTTGAAAAGTCAGCGCACGGAGCCAAGAGGAAAT
>CAUJNA010003226.1:629114-691614 GCA_963377175.1 Effrenium voratum
ATTTCGGCGGAGAGGATGCTGCCCTGAATGGTTTATTTACTCTCAAGCGGAACGGTTCCAGAAGGCAACCCGTTGGCTCAGTCCTGCACCTCTTGCATATATGTAGTCGTTTCCAAACATGGGAGACCCCTATGACTGGTGTCGGCGTCGTTCTTGTTTCTTCCTTTTAAACACCATCAAAGGCAAAGGCATTCCCCGTTTTTCGCGCACCCTGTTTTATGCCACTATCAAACCACCTGCTTTGCTCGCTTATCGATTACTGTCAGGAGCTGACCAAGGCGGTGCTCAGCCATATCGCTTTTGTAAGGCGATATAATATATATATATATATATATATAGATACACATAGATATGAGGCCTTTTGTGTATATATCTTGTAATGTTACACATATATATATATAGACATGTATCAAGGTGGTGTTTCCGCAAGTAGGGAGTCTCTCGAAATGCTGCGGTTTCAATGGGTTTTCCCTCGGTGCAAAACAGGGCTTCCCTTTGTGAAAGGCGCATCGCCTGAGTGTCAGGTATGACACCTCGGGCGCGGTGGTGCAGCCGAAAAACTTCAGGAACAGCAGGCCCTCTGGCGCGAACGCGCAGGATGGTCCAATGGATTTGGTGTGGGCTCGTCTTTTTTTAGGGGGACCCCCAAAATGGGTGGGTTTTAGTTTGGGTGTCCCTTTAAAACCAACCGAAGAATGGTTCCACCCACACCAGGATAGATAACCTGTATGCACATCCTTTGGCATTGCGTTCAAAGGAACGTGAACATGAATGTGTGGGTTTCTAAAGATTCGGCACTTCCCCCCCGTTTGGGACACTAGAAGGAAGCCGTGTGCCAATTCTGAGGCACCTTTTGCCCAAGGTCTCCAAAATGCTAGCTGTAAGCGAGGTTTCAGCCATGGAGACCCATTTAGCAAGAAACCTTAGGGAACATTCAGGTTGCTAAGCTTTCCCCAGTTCCGCCCGTTTCAACATCCCTTGAGCCGCTTTGAGAGTTTGTCGATGGGGTGATTTGTGGGGAAAGATATGGGGAGCCCCTAAAGGATGGTACCTGGAGTTTGCATGAGTCCATGACCCCATTATTTTGGGTAACGACCCCATCTTTTTAAGGGTCATGGAGACTCCAGGTACCTGTCTAGGGGGTCACCAGCAAATTTCCTTGATACCTTATTGTCGGATGACAGCGCAGTAAGATTGAACTCGTCGGCACCGCCTTTGACTCCTGGCCTTCTGCTTTGCTGGTTCTACCACTTGGTTTTTCAGAACAGGCGCGTGCAAACCTCTGCCATGTAGCTGAAGTTGATGGGTGGGCGCGAAACGCGACACAGAACGGCGGTTTGTTATAATTCACCGAGAGCCCATGAAGCCTCCCCTCAAAAGGGGTCATTGCATATGTTTCATCGCCTTTCAGGTGGAATTACCCCTCTTTTTTTTCCGTGGAGCGGCGCGCGTTTCCTCCGCGAGCCGCAGGCGGTGTATTCGCCTGAAGGGGGGCCCGGACAGCTACCAGGGCGCCTTTTTGCATATCGCCCTCTTCCATCAACGTGCCTTTGGCGAGGGCTATGTTCGGTAGTCTCCGAACACGGACCATTGGGGACGGACATGGGGGACCCTCTATGTTTTGCACAAAACCAGGGGTGTCTCTAATGTTCCAATGTGCATAGGCCGGACAAGTATGGCATAGCATTTTGTTCGACTCTTGCAGAAAGATTTGGGCCCGGCTATGAAACCAAAAGGAATTCAGGCCCCATTTTGGGGTTCCCTTATGAGATCTCGTTAGCCGGAAAGAGGTACGGTGACTTATTTCATAGAAGCTGCTGTGTCGGTTTCTCGGTTTCTCTCGGAAAGCCAGGTCTTTTCGGCATTTAGATTCCAAAAGCACCAGTCGAATGAGACAGTTCAGAGAAATCAGTTTTCTTATTGTTTTATATTCTTCTGCAGCTCTCAGGAGCCCTTTGTAAGATGGTTTTCGAAGCGCGCCAGCATGGAATCATCCATTTGGCAGCTTCTGAAGGTTCCCTAGAAGCCCGGAGACCTAAGAAAAGAAGCAAAGGTTGCGCTTAGATTGCTCAGAGGGGCCGACCTGAACATAAAGGCCTCAAGTTGATGTATCCACTGGTAGGTGCTGTCTCGCAGTCCGTGTGTTGAGGTGAGTACCGCGCTAGACCAGCAACAAGTAGAGATATGAGTGGCTCGACTACTGTTAATCAAGAAACCGCAGGATTGGCCAAGCAGACTTTGTACTTGTTTCATGACAGACATGCCTGACCTTAAACCACTTATCAGACAGGTTTCCCACTGCGACACTGCTGGATGGCAGCCACGACAAAAAAGAAGACATGGCGAAATTGCCGGGTCAACGTTTGGCCTTGGAAAGATGCAGCGCAGGCCAAAGGGCCGAGTCAAAGCGCGTTAAAGTGCGTTCAAATAATCCCCACCGAGGCCACATAATGAGGCCTCGAGTTAAAACGCGTTTTTTTCACAACCACCACCACCACCACCACCACAACCACAACCACAACCACAACAACAACAACACCACCACCAACAACAACAACACCAACAACCACCACCACCACCACCACCACCGCCACCACCACCACCACCACAACAACAACAACAACAGCAGCAACAGCACAGCAACAGCAACAGCAACAGCAACAGCCACAGCAACAGCCACAGCCACAGCCACAACAACAACGACAACGACGACGACGACGACGACGACGACGACGACGACAACAACGCCCCGAACCGACATAATGCCGCGGCCATGAAGGGACAAGCTAGCTGAAACCTCACGAAACCCTGCAAATAGCGGTGTTTTTTCGCTGTTCCATCCATCAAAAGTAGCTTTTTGTCAACCCTCTATTTTTGCAAAAATCGAGGGTTTGCGACAACCCTTTCAGCAAAAAAAACATCAGGTTCCTGGAAAAAGTGTTTCAACAAAGGGGTTGGTTTGGTCAAGGGATGACATGTCCACCTCAGCACATGCGTCTTGCCACACTTTCTCACAAACAAACAATTTGCTCTTCCCCCAAAAAACGTTTCAACCAAGGGGATGTCTTGCACGAACAAGAACCACTTCAAGCAAATGCCAGAATCTTGCAAACATGTTTGGCTGCCTCCGTGTCCCACCCAAAGCGGCGCATCAAATGTTTTCATCCGTCTACTTCCTCGGGCGCTCACAGTATGTCCCAGGGTTTTTCCTGGTCAAAAATGTCAAAGGGGAGAGCGTTTTTTGCGTGCATGAAGCAATTTTCTGCACAATTGTCCCCCCCCAAGGGTTTTGAACCCTCGGGAGGACTCCACAAACACTGCATGTTTGCGACCCCGCTTCTGGTTCTTCTCTGTAGATCTGGCAAACTTCTGCATCGTTTTGATCTGGCCCTTCGTGAGGTTCTTCTTCTGCAAGGTCACCAGCGGCGTGTACACTTCTGCGCTGTGTTTGGCTGAAGAGCATGCAAAGCCAAGTTTCTTGCACGTGGTCTGGATTGCATGCCCTGCGTCTGCCCCCACATATCATTCTTTGCCGATGTGCTTGGCCATCGCCGAATAAATCTCCTCTATGCGCTCGGGGCGGACCAGGCGCGCCTTTCGTCAAACGCCTATTTGGCAGTGGGACCCAGACTTTGTCTCGGGAGTCGCGGTCTCTGATGACAAAGACCCGCCCTGCGTGCACCGTCTTCTTGATCGCCAGCGGCTTCCTGCGCTTGGCCGGGCGAGGCACGTCTTTGGACCCCAGAGATCCACCTTTTTGACAGCTGGATTTGTTTCTCTTCTTTCCATCTTTGTGGCGGCTTGTGCCTGTGCCATCCACATCCAGAAGAGCTGCGCTAAACTGCTTGTTCTCCTGCTTCTCCAACAAAGTAAACGCAGCCACAACTGCACAGCAGGCGTAAATGTAGCGCACGTTCTTGAAGAAAGCATTCTTTCCGGTCTCACACTCCACCGAAGCGCAAGCGCTGTCCATCGGGATGCGCGCGCAGAACGAGCAGAGCAGCAGAAGCATCTGCTTGAAGGTGACGGCTGGCTGGTTGGAGCGCCTCATGGATTTGTAGAACGGGGTGTAGCTGTACATGCAGTTGCCCAACCGCTTATCGCAGTCCCGGTTGAAACAGCGCAGAGTAACGTTCTCGCTCTTGGACTTCTTCTCTGCATTGTGATACGAAGAGCCGCAGCTCCAACACGTGCGTGAAGTCTTTCTGGCAAAAAAGTTGT
Source organism: Effrenium voratum (assembly GCA_963377175.1). Lineage (NCBI taxonomy): Eukaryota > Dinophyceae > Suessiales > Symbiodiniaceae > Effrenium > Effrenium voratum. The sequence goes on from CAUJNA010003226.1 coordinate 633,336, forward strand.
GCTCGCGCAAGTACTTCCTGCACGCAGCGTCAGTCCACGAGGCCACAGCTTCAAGCCCTGGAGCAGCAGGAATTTTCTTCCACACACGCGTGGCTTTGACCTTTGAAGGCGCCAGCTGCAATCGGAGTTTTTTTTTGATATGCTGACGGTTGGTCTCTCGCGACGCCTTCCTCGACTTTGCCGGAGGCGGCTTGCGAGACGCAGGCCTGCGCAAAACAGATCTTGGGCGCTGAAAATGTGACGACCGCAGCTTCACCATGCCTATGACAGCTGTGAGCCACTCCTGCCAGTCAAGCTCTGGAGCTGCTGGGCAAAGAAACAGAAAGGCCCTTCCCAAAAAGAGGACCTTACAACCACGAATGTTTTCAAAACCAAGGGTATCCAAGGTCAGACTCTGCAAGCTGCTGGGCAAAGAAACAGAGGGGCCCTTCCCAAAAAGAGGACCTTACAACCACGGGTGTTTTCAAAACCAAGGGTATCCAAGGTCAGACTCTGCAAGCTGCTGGGCAAAGAAACAAAGGGGCCCTTCCCAAAAAGAGGACCTTACAACCACGGGTGTTTTCCAAACCAAGGGTATCCAGGTCAGGCTCTGCAAGCTGCTGGGCAACCAGGGGTATCCAAGGTCAGCGCTGGGCAAAGAAACAGAGGGGCCCTTCCCAAAAAGAGGACCTTACAACCACGGGTGTTTTCAAAACCAAGGGTATCCAAGGTCAGACTCTGCAAGCTGCTGGGCAAAGAAACAAAGGGGCCCTTCCCAAAAAGAGGACCTTACAACCACGGGTGTTTTCCAAACCAAGGGTATCCAGGTCAGGCTCTGCAAGCTGCTGGGCAACCAGGGGTATCCAAGGTCAGGCTCTGCAAGCTGCTGGGCAAAGAAACAGAGGGGCCCTTCCCAAAAAGAGGACCTTACAACCACGGGTGTTTTCAAAACCAGGGGTATCCAAGGTCAGCTGCGCATCGCAGTGCGAACCGAACGTCTTGACGAATTGCCAAGAGATCCTCCCGAACTTGCTTCGGAAGACTCTGTGTAAGCCTGATAGTGCGCTGGCCTTCGTGAAATTGCCACCACTGAGCGCATCGGAGAACTACCTTGCCCTTGTTCGGTCCCGATGCGTGACAAATTGGGCGGCGAGGCTCCTGATGGGCTGGGCAACGACCCCACTTCGTTGCAGTACGTGCAGCACCTGCAGCCAAAGCACGGAAATCATACCCACGATTTTCCGCCCCAGCTTCTGGTGAAGAACACTCACAGGGCCCAACCTGATTCTCTAAGTAGTCGCTCTCATCACGAGCTAATGCACGCTCCACGAGGTCATCTTCCTGCGAAACCCTGGGTCTCTGCGAGAAGGACATGCTCCAAAAAACTGATTCATTGGTGATGTCAGATTGGATCTCATCCAAACTATCCCCGTGCGCAGATGTCATAGGAGAAGGCGATAACGCCAGGCCTAGAGATGCGTCGGTGCCCTCAGTCATCCCTTCAGACTCGAAGGAAATGTCCATGTCGCTATCGACAATGTTCTCAGCGCCGTCGCTTACCTCTATGGGCCCGGATGGGAAAGCTGTGGCTACCTCCATCTGCCTTCGGTACCACCGCTTGTATGCTTGTGTGTGCGGAGAGTCTGCGCCGACCAAAGGGGATGGTGGCCCACTCTCATGCACATAAGAAAGGAATCGATCCTCCATGAAAATGAGCGCGCGTGCTCTGCGACACAGAAACCTACAAACATCTAGGCATCACTACATGCCACCCTGTGTATCACACGTTATCTATTTAATTCACTCAAGCTGAAGACATCCAGTTGTCACAACATGCCGTGCTTTGTGTCACACGTAATCAGTCTACTGCACGGAGCCTAACAAGCCGAGCAGCGCGGCCATGCAGCCTTAAAAAAACACCACAACCCGCACGACATCTGTCAACTGCCAGACGTACAGTTTGGAAAGCTGCAAGCTGCAAGCTGCTGGGCAATGAACAAGAGGGGCCCTTCCCAAAAAGAGGACCTTATAACCACGGGCGTTTTCAAAACCAACGGCTTCCAGGTCAGGCTCTGCAAGCTGCTGGGCAACCAGGGGTATCCAAGGTCAGGCTCTGCAAGCTGCTGCAAATAGAGGGGCCCTTCCCAAAAAGAGGGCCTTACAACCACGGGTGTTTTCAGAAACAACGGCTTCCAATGTCTGCGCTGCATGCCGGATGCACTTGAGCGTGGGCTCTTATTAAGTGGGAGGCGTGGATACAGCGCTGAGCGGGTGCACGTGAGCGGGTGTTCTTATTAGGTGGTAGGCGTGGGTACCGTGCTGAGCGGGTGCACGTGAGCGGGTGTTCTTATTGGGTGGTCGGCGTGGATACCGTGCTGAGGTGCACGTGAGCGGGTGTTCTTATTAGGTGGTAGGCGTGGATACCGTGCTGAGCGGGTGCACGTGAGCGGGTGTTCTTATTAGGTGGTAGGCGTGGATACCGCGCTGAACGGGTGCACGTGATCGGGTGTTCTTATTCGGTGCATGCAGTGCTGAGCGGGTGCACGTGAGCGGGTGTTCTTATTAGGTGATAGGCATGGATACCGTGCTGAGCGGGTGCACGTGAGCGGGTGTTGTTATTAAGTGGTGGGCGTGGATACCGTGCTGAGCGGGTTGACGTGAGCGGGTGTTCTTATTAGGTGGTAGGCGTGGTACAGTGCTGAGCGGGTGCACGTGAGCGGGTGGTGGTAGGCGTGGTGCAGTGCTGAGCGGGTGCACGTGAGCGGGTGTTCTTATTAGGTGCATGCAGTGCTGAGCGGGCACACGTGAGCGGGTGTTCTTATTAGGTGGTAGGCGTGGATACCGTGCTGAGCGGGTGCACAAGAGCGGGTGTTCTTATTAAGTGGTAGGCGTGGATACCGTGCTGAGCGGGTGCACGTGAGCGGGTGTTCTTATTAGGTGGTAGGCGTGGATGCAGTGCTGAGCGGGTGCATGTGAGCGGGTGTTCTTATTAGGTGGTAGGCGTGGTACAGTGCTATTAGGTGGTATTATACCGTGCTGAGCGAGTGCACGTGAGCGGGTGTTATTATTAGGTGGTGGGCGTGGATTCCGTGCTGAGAGGGTGCACGTGAGCGGGTGTTCTTATTAGGTGGTAGGCGCGTGGCACAGTGCTGAGCGGGTGCGCGTGAGCGGGTGTTCTTATTAGGTGGTAGTGGTGGATGCAGTGCTGGGAGGGTGCACGTGAGCGGGTGTTCTTATTCGGTGGTAGGCGTGGATGCCGTGCTGGGCGGGTGCACGTGAGCGGGTGTTCTTATTAGGTGGTAGGCGTGGATGCAGTGCTGAGCGGGTGCACGTGAGCGGGTGTTCTTATTCGGTGCATGCAGTGCTGAGCGGGTGCACGTGAGCGGGTGTTCTTATTAGGTGGTAGGTGTGGATACCGTGCTGAGCGGGTGCACGTGAGCGGGTGTTCTTATTAAGTGGTGGGCGTGGATACCGTGCTGAGCGGGTGCACGTGAGCGGGTGTTCTTATTAGGGTGTAGGCGTGGATGCAGTGCTGAGCGGGTGCACGTGAGCGGGCGTTCTTATTAGGTGGTAGGCGTGGTGCAGTGCTGAGCGGGCGCACGTGAGCGGGTGTTCTTAGTGCATGCAGTGCTGAGCGGGCGCACGTGAGCGAGTGTTCTTATTAGGTGGTAGGCGTGGAAACCGTGCTGAGCGGGTGCACAAGAGCGGGTGTTCTTATTAAGTGGTAGGCGTGGATACCGTGCTGAGCGGGTGCACGTGAGCGGGTGTTCTTATTAGGTGGTAGGCGTGGATGCAGTGCTGAGCGGGTGCACGTGAGCGGGTGTTCTTATTAGGTGGTAGGCGTGGTACAGTGCTGAGCGGGCGCACGTGAGCGAGTGTTCTTATTAGGTGGTATTATACCGTGCTGAGCGGGTGCACGTGAGCGGGTGTTCTTATTAGGTGGTAGGCGTGGATTCCGTGCTGAGAGGGTGCACGTGAGCGGGTGTTCTTATTAGGTGGTAGGCGTGTGGCTCAGTGCTGAGCGGGTGCGCGTGAGCGGGTGTTCTTATTAGGTGGTAGGCGTGGATGCAGTGCTGGGAGGGTGCACGTGAGCGGGTGTTCTTATTCGGTGGTAGGCGTGGATACCGTGCTGGGCGGGTGCACGTGAGCGGGTGTTCTTATTAGGTGGTAGGCGTGGATGCAGTGCTGAGCGGGTGCACGTGAGCGGGGGTGTTCTTATTAGGTGGTAGGCGTGGTACAGTGCTGAGCAGGTGCACGTGAGCGGGTGTTCTTATTAGGTGGTAGGCGTGGATACCGTGCTGAGCGGGTGCACGTGAGCGGGTGTTCGTATTAAGTGGCGTGGAGACCGTGCTGAGCGGGTGCACGTGAGCGGGTGTTCTTATTGGGTGGTAGGCGTGGATGCAGTGCTGAGCGGGTGCACGTGAGCGGGTGTTCTTATTAGGTGGTAGGCGTGGTACAGTGCTGAGCGGGCGCACGTGAGCGAGTGTTCTTATTAGGTGGTAGTATACCGTGCTGAGCGGGTGTTCTTATTAGGTGGTAGGCGTGGATACCGTGCTGAGCGGGTGCACGTGAGGGAGTGTTCTTATTCGGTGGTAGGCGTGGTACAGTGCTGAGCGGGTGCACGTGAGCGCGTGTTGTCTTCTTAGGTGGATTCAGCGCTGGGAGGGTGCACGTGAGCGGGTGTTCTTATTAGGTGGTAGGCGTGGATACCGTGCTGAGCGGGTGCACGTGAGCGGGTGTTCTGATTAGGTGGCAGGCGTGGATACAGCACTTGAGCATGTGGTGGCTGAGCGTTGGTTCTTACCATCTGCGTGCATGTCTGCACTGCACAGTCAGCGTTTCTTTTCCCGCATTCTCACCATAGCTATCATTCAAACTACACTATCCAGAAGTGTTACAAGCCATCAAGCAACAAACACAAATCGTCAGCGCGGCAAAGCCACCTATCAAAGAGTGGCTCAAGATCATCCACGCGAGACACACTCTGCGAAGTATCGTTTGACACTGCCAGAGCTTCACGCAGCGTCACAAGCGCTCTGCCAGCTTCTCCACGCCAGTCAAAAGGCCAACAGCGGCGAGCCTTTTCCCTGAAAGGCAGTGGCCCGCCGAGCTGAACAGGACCAGGAAGGTCTGGATGCACAGCGCTGCAAATACCTTGCTCACAATGCAGAAGCGATGAAAAGATCGTGATGAGCAGAGTCAACTCACGCAAAGCCTCCCGGTCCTGCCGCTATTCCAACGTGTTTTTTGCCGTCAAACTCATGCCATGACTATGGAAAAGCAAAGCATCACCGACAAAACACAGAACTCTAAATCCTCTTCTGGGCCGTGCCATCTGAGGATGCCGTATGTGAGAGTCATGGCCACCAGAATCTTCGGCATGTCGACAGCCAGCCAATCCCTGCGACTGTGCTTGTCTGGCAGAAATGCGGGCGCAGCGTCTTGGAAAGAGACAAGCAGGCGCAGCACGATCCAATCGTCAACTTCCATGGACATAGCTATGCTGCACAAAACAAAAGCTTCTTGGCCAAAGCAGCGAATGAGCCCAAAACCTCGCGTGACGCACGCGTGTCATGTCAAGAGCCATGTGAGATGTCAGATCTGACACAGTTCACGTGAGCGTGCTCATCATGTGCCATGCATGTGCACCATGCTGATGTGCAACTAACTAACTAGCAGTATGTTGCGTAAGTGACGCAACAAAACACTGGTATTTGCGGTGCTTTCCGCGCCCGAGATGAGAACATGCTGGTATTTGCGATGTTTTCAGCGCGTGCTGCACGGGAGAAAAGGGAAGCACCAGAACGCCGCAAATACCGGTGTTTTTTTGCGTGCGAAGCTGAAAACACTGCGATTTGCAGTATTTTGTGACGATGCAGAGCGCGGCGTTATTTCGCTTCGGACAGAACAACAACAACAACAACACCACCGCCACCACCACCACCACCACCACCACCACCACCACCAGCAGCAGCAGCAGCAGCAGCAGCAGCAGGCAGCAGCAGCAGCAACAACAACAACGTTAAAATCCTGAAGCCACGTAACATTGCAATACAATGCATGAGCAGGTACTTGAACGGCTGCACAGAGCTGAACTTAGTAGTGAAATAGTGAAACAACTATCTAACTTGATTGCGTGCATTTCAAGGTGTCAGTGATCCCCTGGATTTTCCATGCTAGGGCTGCCTGATGACCTTCTTCTGCAACATGTGAGCCTGAAAAAGCCACTGAATCGCTGAAGCCGGATGTTCGGACACAGAGCTGCGCGCGAGAATCGCGTGGGGCATGCCTCGCCAACTCTGCAACCAGTTTCTGAGACCGTGCCTTTTCTGTGGTGCTGGGCCCGCCCTGAAATTATCGGCTTTGGCTGAGATCTTGATTGAGGTCCTGCGCTCATAGGGGTTTGACATGCCAACTCGAAATTCCCATCAACACATGCCCGGGATTAATGTTCTTGGGACGCGTGCCGATTGTGGTGTACATTCTCAAGACATCTTTTAGAACTCTCACAAATGAAATTTGTTAAGAACAATCCTCCCCGTCCGCCCCCCCTCAACCCCCTCCCCCCCCGCTCACCCCTTCCCGTCCGCCCATTGCGGAGTGCCTCAAAAAGAAATCTTGAAGAACTCTCACAGTTTAATTTTTTTAAACGAACAAAAGAAAAGAACTCCTGGTCCGCCGCCCACCACCCCCCCCCCCCTCACCCCTTCCCCGTCCCTCACCCCAACCACATGTCCGGGTTTCCAAGAACCCTGAGGCAACACCCCCCCCCCCTTGCCCCCTCCCCGTCCGCCCCCTTGAGGCCTGAACTCTCACAAGTGTTTACCAAAAAAATGGTTGAAAAACAAACTCCCCGTCCGCCGCCCCCAAAAATAGTTTTCCGAGTTTCCCCGATTTCCCTGAGGCAACATCCGCGAGGACAAGCGGGCGGCTGAGGCGCATCTGCCCTTCAGCGCCGTGAGGAGCTTCAGCGGATGGGTGGCGCTGGAGCACAAGGAGAAGTACGGAGGCCACGTCGTTTCTTCATGGCTTTTCGGGGCCCCGTGGATTTTTGATTCGGCGGTATGGGGGAAAATGGAACCATATGGGTATGGGATGGTATGGGCCACGTCTTCCTCGAGTTGTTTCGAGCTTTTCGGTCGGGGCCGAGCCGTGCATTTTTGATTCGGCTTCGGTATGGGGGAAAATGGAGCCATCTGGGTATGGGTCAAGATTAAACGGCTGGATTTTTAGCCCATGTCTCCATTTAACCGCAGGTTTTAATCGAGTTCCCGAGCTTGGCCTTTGGCTTTTCGGGGCCGAGCCGAAGGACTTTTGGGGCTTCGGCTTCGGCTTGGGGGGCGAAAATGGAACCATATGGAGAAGCCAGGAATTGTTGAGTCCTTGCTTCCATGAAAGCAGGGCGACCCATTTTGGTTATGTTTGACCCGCAGCCATTGGGCAGTGGGTGACGGAAATCGTCATGACCCAAATGCCCCCAAATGGAGCAGTTGGAGGTCCCCTCATTTTGTGACACACCGATCCCCGCTAACTACTGGGGTTTCCCTTCGATATTGTATGTTCCCTGGTTGACTAAGTATGGTACAGAATCTGATAGTTTAGATTTCGAAACTCTCGGCCTCCTGTTGGAAACATTTTCTTGTTGCAACTTGTTCCGAGGGCATGTCCCTTTTGGGTATGGGTGAAAATTAGTCAGCACCAGGAGAATTGGACCGCAGGAATTTTAGTCCATGTTTCCACTTAGGGTTCGATTTTGGGTACCTTTTTTTGACCCACAGCCTTGTACCTGGAGTCTCCATGACCCTTTAAAAACGGGGTCAGTACCCAAAATAATGGGGTCAAGGACCCATTTTTAAAGGGTCATGGAGACTCCAGGTAGAGTTGTTCAAATCCAACAAAAAAAGGCTCTCGTCCGAGCTTTGGCGAATGATCGGCCATGGCTTTCTGGAGGCCTCTTTTGCAAAGAAACGAGGGCCAGCTTTTAGCCGTTTGGGTTTCTCCTCCATTTTGAGTCGAGCTTTCAACAGGTGAACCAGGGCTCCTTAAAAGATCTCCATTTTGCAACCATTTGAGACATGTTGCTTTTTCAACACCAAAATAAAGGGACACCACCATTTACAAGGCAATGTTTAGGTGTATAATGTAAGGATCCCTGTTAACCTTGTATGTCTATCCTTTGGGCAAGTCAGAGAGTTTTGTATCTCTTTTGGCTGGCAAACATGTGGAGCACAGGACCTTTCGAATGGAAGACGAGGGACACCGCAGCCTCAAATACCTTTCGCTTGAGCCAGTTTCCTGTTGGTGGGGGTGACGTTTACAAGCCAATGCGTGACTGGCCACCTGGCTTTACTCTTGGAATTCTGGGCTTGGCAAAAGGCGTCCTCCAAAAAAGGCCGTAACACGGAGGCTTGGAATCCTATGAGTCGACGTGGAACTGGCCAAAGCTCGAACTGAGGCAAGATCTTCATCGAAGCGTCTCTGAAAGATGCAGCCCCTCCGCCGTCACCGGCGCAGCCTGCGGTTGCTGCTGTGCTAGATGATCCGGAGCTGGCCGAGCAGTTGCTCGTCTCGCACATCTGCGTTGGGACAATCTGGTGAGCTGGTGTGATGGCCGTTGACACAAAGCATGTGTCCTGCAAACATCACCCAGTTGCCCAGTGGGTTGCTTCCTCTTTTGTTTTCGTGGGGAAGGGTTTCCCTGTAAAGCCAACCAACCAAAAACGGATGCCCTTTTTTCCCATGGCCACTGGGCATTTGGGATCAGCTTTAATTGTTTTTTTCCAGTTGTTCAGTGGCATCCATGCTTGTTTGATGGCTTCGCGCTTAAGATGGTCAACCCCAAAAAAGGTTCCTGCGCTTTACCATGGTCACTGAACAACTGGGGTTCCAATAATTTCCTGAAGTGATTGAAATTATGCGAATTAGTTGTTGTTTTTTTCCTTTTTTTATGGGGTCAACCGTACCTTGTCAAAGCCAAGATGGCCCCCACGTCGGGAGGGCTCTCAGGATCTTGGAGCTGCTCCGGTGGGTGGCGCTGATGATTAGCTACGGGTACTCAAAATTAAACGATCGGAGGGGCTGGCTCCGCACGTTTTGGTACCCATGTTTCCACTTACCGATCGGCTTCCATTTTGGAATTCCGTTTTTTGAGCAGCCACATAAGAACACCTGGTCAATCCCGGAGTCTGGAAGCCTGGCACCGATCACCCAAATCAGGAACTGTTCACTCTGCATTTGCAGATATTGCAGGTTTGGAGGTATGGAGGCTCATAGGCCGCCAATATAAGCCTGTAGCACGGATAGATTTGGTGTAGAACCTCCTGACCTTGAGAAGCCATGCCTGACACGCCTTTCAATTTGCCACTGTCCACTGCCGTTGTGCCAGATTTTATTTGGTTGATCCCCCAATCTTTTCACCCAACTTCATGTTGAGAAACCACACAGCACCACCAGAAGGAAGTCTGCATGTTTCCCTAGGTGAGTTTGTATACTCTTTTCTTGAGATACAGAGAGGAAGATTTCGGTCTCCCAATTCCGACCTTGTGACTTGTTAGTTTTCTGCAAGCTTCAAGCAGGGATCCTTAAAAGATAGATGTTGCCACCATTTGAAACATGTCACTTTTTCAACACCAAAATAAAGAAATGGACACCACCAGAACACAAGTTGCAATGTTCATGAGGTGTTTTTCATGCATCCGGATCCCTGTTTGCCCAAAGGGGCAGATGGAGCTTGGAATGACTAAAAGGGGAAGCCAAGACGTCAAAAGATCGATTCGCTTTGGGCAAGAAACTGAGCTGACCATTCGGCCTTTGTTCAGTGTCCCCCCAATTGTTCAAAGGGTTCAGCGGTGCATTGCCGGTGAGCCACTGGAAGTCTTGACTCAAAGGCGTCCACCGGGCTCCCTGGCGCAAACTGGCGTAGTCGTTATATGGATGCTGTTCCCGGTTTCCCAGTGTTCCAACGAAAACGAAATGGCGCCAGGCGGTGAGTTGTTTAGTGCTTGTTCTTTAAGATTGTTTTTTTAGTACAAAACAACAAACAACAAACCAACTCACAGTGGTGTCCCAGTGGTGTCCCAGTGGTGTCCCAGTGGTGTCCCGGCGTTGTGCTGCAGGTGTTGTGCTGCCATGTTTTGCTGGTGTCCGATGACGTGGTGTGCCTGTTGCTGTCCCAGTTGCACCCAGGCGCTGTTCCGAATGGTTGGTGGCCTGCTAGTGTCCTTTGAATTAAGCAAAATATGTAGACCCAGTTGCCCAGTGGCGCCCGTTTTTCCTCCTTTTTTTTTGTTCGGGTCCCCTAGTGTGGCAGTCCTTCCGGAAGAGCCCCGTCTTTCGGGTGGTGTCGTGCTGGTGGCGTTCCAGTGTCAGGAGACGTGATGGAACTCACTTCACCGCTACCAACGAATCGCTGACGTCGATCTCGCTTTGGATGCGGCTGAAAATCGCCCTCAGTCATAAAGTGCCGGTTAGACAGCTGCGGGTGTCCTCGCCAGGGACGGTTCATGACCCATGAAGTGTCTTTTGTTCTACGGGTGTGCAAGAATGTGAAGCCTTGTTAATAGTTGGGTTCCCTGAACAAGAAATTCAAAAGGAGCCCTATTTCTATATTTTCCCGTAGTATCGTGCTTGGCAACTTGATACACACACAGAAAACTATTCCTGCGCCATGAAGGTGGATGTTCACTTGCCCAGCGGAGATGGTTGCTCCGTTGAGGTCTCACCCTCGACGCTCATCAGCGAGCTCAGGGCCGCAGCGCAGAAGACTTTCCAGCGCCGATTGAAGCTCACTGCAAAAGGCCGGCGGCTCGATTCGACAGTCACGTTGCGTGAGGCTGGCTTGCAAAATGGAGACGTGGTGGCTGCGGTTGTGCAGCTTGACACACTGACGGCCACTTGTAGGTCGTTCGCTTGGCATGGCCCCGGCGGTGAGGTTGTGACCTGGGGTTTTCCAATCTACGGCGGAGACAGCAGCCAGGTGCAAGAGCAGCTGAGGAACGTCCTGCAAATCCAAGCAAACCAGGCGGGTGCTTTTGCTGCCATTCTTGAATCTGGGGCTGTTGTCACCTGGGGTCATCCAAACTTCGGTGGAGACAGCAGCCAGGGGCAAGAGCAGCTGAGGAACATCAAGTGCATCCAAGCAAATCACGGTGCTTTTGCTGCCATTCTTGAATCTGGGGCTGTCGTGACCTGGGCTCGTGAAGGTGTCGGCGGAGACAGCAGCCGGGAACAAGACCAGCTGAGGAACGTCCTGCGCATCCAAGCAACTAAGCATGCTTTTGCTGCCGTTGTTGAATCTGGGGCCGTCGTGACCTGGGGTGATCCAGACTGCGGAGGAGACAGCAGCCAGGTGCAAGAGCAGCTGAGGAACGTCAAGTGCATCCAAGCAAATCAAGGTGCTTTTGCTGCCATTCTTGAATCTGGGGCTGTTGTCACCTGGGGTGGTCCAAGCTTCGGTGGAGACAGCAGCCAGGTGCAAAAGCAGCTCAGAAACGTTCAGCACATCCAAGCATCTCGCAATGCTTTTGCTGCCATTCTTGAATCTGGGGACGTTGTGACCTGGGGTGTTCCAAACTTCGGTGGAGACAGCAGCCAGGTGCAAGAGCAGCTCAGAAACGTTCAGAGCATCCAAGCGAATGGCTTTGCTTTTGCTGCCATTCTTGAATCTGGGGCTGTCGTCACCTGGGGTCATCCAAGCTTCGGTGGAGACAGCAGCCAGGTGCAAGAGCAGCTCAGAAACGTTCAGCACATCCAAGCGAATGGCTTTGCTTTTGCTGCCATTCTTGAATCTGGGGACGTTGTGACCTGGGGTGTTCCAAACTTCGGTGGAGACAGCAGCCAGGTGCAAGAGCAGCTGAGGAACGTCAAGTGCATCCAAGCAAATCAAGGTGCTTTTGCTGCCATTCTTGAATCTGGGGCTGTTGTCACCTGGGGTCATCCAAACTTCGGTGGAGACAGCAGCCAGGTGCAAGAGCAGCTGAGGAACGTCAAGTGCATCCAAGCAAATCACGGTGCTTTTGCTGCCATTCTTGAATCTGGGGCTGTTGTGACCTGGGGTGTTCCAGACTGCGGAGGAGACAGCAGCCAGGTGCAAGAGCAGCTGAGGAGCGGTTTAGCACATCCAAGCAACTGACAGTTCTGACCTGGGGTCATGCAGACAAGGGCGGAGACAGTGGCCAAGTGCAAGAGGAGCCGAGCCTGTATGTTCCATGGACACAAAGCGTGCTGAGCCAAGGAAGGAACAGTTTTGTCGGGGGAAACCACCCGCGCATCGCGACACACGCCAAGGAAGGTCTAGGTGAGCAACTGTCAACATGTTGATTGCCTGAGTGACTGTAGTCAAGTGGGTTTGAGTTTCATTGAGTATTGCATTCGTTATTTGTTTATACGTATACTTTGTTGGAACATCAAAAGGAAAGAAATCAATCATTCTGGGGGTCCCGATTTGGTTTGCAACTTCGGGCCCAAAGTGTCCTTGCTCCTTTCTTCGAAGGTTCCCTCGCATGGATCTTTCGACTTAGGGGGATGATGTGTGTGCGTTCCCACTTATCAATCCCAGTACCATAGTTGGCAACATGGCGAAGCCATCCACGGTACAACTTAGAGGTCACAAGCCCTGGTTACTATAGTGGTGACTGGAGGCACTGGGGCTACTTTTGGCTACTTTTGTTTGCTTCGCAGGGGGTCGCCGCCAAATCTCAGGTTGAGCGATTCGCTGTTGAATCAATCGTTATGGTTCTAACCTCCCGATCATGTTCCCCTTGCACTCCCTTAGACGAGGAAGCTCCCGGAAGGTTTTTTTTTTGCAAATGGGTCACCACGTCCATTTCGGGATCCGGAACGGGAGCGTTACTTGGCTCAACCAGCCATCCGGTTCCTTAGCTTTTGTTAGCCTTTCGGGGTTTAGCGGTTTTTCCCATTTAAGCCACTAAAAGTGAAAAACTTTTAGGCTTTCGGGCTTTGGTGTTTTTTGTCCATGTAAGCCACTCAAAGTGAAAAAGCGGAAAAACTCGCGGGGACCTGAAAGCAGCCCAGCTGCAGCCCGCCCTCTCGCCTAGGATGGCCATCCTTGCAAGCATTCAATCCAGCCACGAGACGAAGCCCTCCACGAAGGCGAGGAGAAGAAGAAAAAAAACGCCGAACTCGAGTCTCCATGACCCGATTTTTTCAAATGGGTCCATGACCCTTTCCATTATTTTGGGTGATGACCAACCAACTTTTAAGGGTCCTTAGGGAGACTCCAGGTACGGCCCGTGCCCTGGAGTTTGGGAGCCCTGAAAAGACTGGCAAGGAACCAATTGACTTTGCATGTTGCCAAGGGATGTTAGGACTTGAACCATTTGCCAACTCATGGGTTTCCATTGAACCACTAAAAGTTAAACTTTTAGCAGGTTAGATGATGACAGCCTTAGGTAAATAATGGTGGTTCTGTTAACCCCCATTGTTTTAGTGGTGGTGTGAACCCGAGGGTATGTGGCTGTCTTTGTGTTCTTCCTTTGTTTTCTCGGGAACCCCGCACAAATGGTATTTGTCCTTTTGGTGATCCAAGGAAAACACCAACAACAACGTTTTTGTTTTGGGGATTGCCCAAAAATGGGTGTCTTGTCCTTTTCGGTTTTCCAAGAAAAAAACAGCAACAACTGGTATCCTTGTGCCACGAAACTGCGGCAACCAAAGATCGATCTCAAGCCGTCCACCCTTTTTTTCCCATGGCCACTGGGCATCTAAGTGGTTGCATGTTTGTTTTTGGGAGGAATTGCTTTCAGCTCGACACTTGAACATATCACCAGGCAGCCACAGCGAGAACCAAAGTGAACTGCGAATCCGAGAACCTGAACCCTCTGTCTAAACGAAACATCAGTTCTCAGACTGTAACCCTAGGCTTGCTAAATCATCAAGCGAACTCTATTGTAATCACCCTGTCAACTAGACTACTGTAATCACCCTATTGTCAGGTTTGCAAGTGACTGTAAGCAAAGAGAGCTAGAATTCGCATGAAAGATGGACACCACCGGTTTAGGGTGAGCAATTGGCACATGTTGGTCACGTGTCAGGGGGAGCTCACGCGAAAACCGCCCAAAAGCAACACCCAGGTCCAATGTCATATGCGCTGCTGGGATATGATCCCAGAGTAAGCAGAAGCATGGAGCTGCGAGTCGCCAGAGGCTTGCCCATGGGTCTCCTCGCGATTGTTTTGGCGTGGGCATGGCCTCATTCTTGCTGCGCATTTGCGCCACTTTGGGTTGGATGATGGTATAGTGGCATAGAGATCCTCCAATCCAAAGGGGGCCATTTGCTTCACTTGACTAGGACTTCTCACTTGATGAGTTAGACTTTAGTCATTTTTTGGTCTTGGACCATTTTTGGTGGCAAACCGAAAGAGAGTTGGCTGTGTTTCAAAACCCTGTACCCCTGGTGAACATCAAAATAGCTTGCACATGGATGTTCATCCACCCCCAAATGGGATCGCCATAGGTTATGCCCCATGGCCAGTACTGCTCACTTGAGTTAGACTTTAGTCACTTTTTGGGCTTGGACCATTTTTGGTGGCAAACCGAAAGACAGTTTGGTTTTTTGATTTCCGCTCCTCTGGCGGCGCTAAGCTAGGACAGCGTGCCTTCGTGGCCCAGCAGCTGGCCGCAGGTGGGATGGATTTTTATGGCAGTGCTAAAGCTTGGGTCGGGCTGGATTGCATTGGTTCTGTGAATTGGGGTGATCTTTTATTGCTTGGGTTGGTGCGAATTGATCCTGGGTCTTGCTCGTTTCTAGGTTTTGGTTGCTAGGTTTTGGTTGCATCGTCTGGCTCTGAGTCCTCACGGTGAGTCGTCTGGATCGTTGATTAGATGGAACGCAGGTCCTTGAAGCTTCCGTCCCTCGGCTGAATGTTTCTGATGGTAGCATTAAGAGAGGTGGCGGTTTCTCAAAATGGAAGGGCCTAAAACATATTACAAGGGCCTAAGTAATTAGAATTGGGTTGTGGGATGGTTTATAGCCAAATCAGGTCATCATATATAGTCCCTGACAGCATGATGCCCCAGTAAAACTATCAATGATTTGTTGACTCACAATGTTTGGACGCTGTGTTTATGAACCGTATGCGCGTTTGTAAGCTTTCCCGTTCGCTTGTGTGTTTGGTTGTTCTTTCGCTTGTTTGTTTGTTGGCTTGTTTGCTGGAACAAAAAGCAAAGGATGTCCCTTACCGGTTTTGTACACTTTGAGGTTTGATTTTTGTCCAAACAGGGACTCCAACGATAGATCCCCTGTAAACGCACGAAGCTTCGCCAAGTTCTCATGAGTTCCACACTTCGACTCAACAGCATCGTGCTTCTGGGAATCTCGTGGTGCCGTGCTTGGCCTGTTTCTTTTGGAGGGGTCCCTTCAAAGTCAACTACACACATAAGCTACGTTTGTTGTCACAAATCCCGGGTCTGAGCCATTGCAAAAGCATTCCACTTTGAGCCAAGGCTTTAAACACCTGAGTACTTACCTTGCTGGTGCTCAGCAGGGAACGAGATAATGAATCTACGGGTCCCCGTAAATAAATCAGCAGTTGGATGGTTTTTTGGGGTCATTCCATGTCTCATTCCCTGCCTATCGATTTCGCAGCGATAGCAAGCTAGAGGTTCAGCCACGTCCATGGAAGACCCCTGCCCTGGGCGAATGACATGAGGCTGTGGCTCAAAATCATGTACCAAAATGGCACCCTTGGCAAATGGAACCAAAGACTAAATCCAGCGTGACCCTAGTTGGTTAATTTTGAGCCACTGCCAATGCGTCGACTCGTCAGGTGCCCACGAACTCCGCGCCGGCGCAGCCGGCGCAGCTGGCGCTGCCGGCGCCGGCGCCAATTTCGCCGCCCACGGCGGCGGCGCAGATGGCGGATCTGGCGGAGCCGGCGGAGTGGCGCCTAGCGGTGGATTTGTGGACGATGTGGCTAGGGTGTGTGTCTTTTTCCCCAGGTGAAAGCTATGGGGTCTCTGCCCAGATAGGCTCTGGGCAGGTTTGGAGCAGAGTTCAGGGAGGGTTCAGAGGGTTGCGGGCTGTTGGGGACATCACCTGGGCTTATTTGAAGGTGCCCTTTTTGCGCGTTACAAAGCAAACCAAAAGGGAACGAGCCATTTTGGGGTCACAAGATTGTAAGACATACCCATGTCGTCATATGAAAATAACATTGTCAGACTTATGTAAGCCTTTTGCTGCTTGGCCTTGTCGGGTTTCCTTCGAGACTCCATGACAACTAAACGCCTTAAGCCATTCAGAGAACGGGCGTGGGTGTTTGAGTGCGCGGAGATCTCCATTGGTGGTGAGCCATTTCTCAAAATGTGGGGAAGGGCTGGGGGATCCACCCCTTCCTTAGGGGATCATTGAGGGTGACATGGACAGAAGGGCGATGTTGCACCACCAAGCATCGAATGTGTGGCGCATGATGGCAGCGTGGGTCCAGCCGGATATGGCCACAGCGGTGCCGTGGGAACACCGGCCTTAACAGCAAAGCGCCGGTGTCTTTGCCCGCCTTCAGTAACATAGCTTTGTTTGAGGGCACTTGTTGTTTGTGTGTCGCGCAACCAAGGGCTACCATTTCGGCGTGGATTTCCCACTAGGAGAAGACCCCTGGTCTGCCTGAAGTGTCGAGGTCCCGTGTTTGCAGCCTAGTACATGTTGGCAAACACTTTGGTGATCGGCGCAAAATAAAATCAAGGATCTCCGGACGGCTAGGCTGAGAACGAAAAATGCAACTTACATGATTGACATGAAGGACTCGTAAACGTATCAGCATGCGGGGACCTAAAATTGGATCGCTTTTAGGGTCCTGCCGCGGGAATTGGGAATTGTTTTTGGAGAGTTTGGATGCAGTTCGCAAAAGGGCTACCTTAGTTGGTAGTTTGCAGTTGTGTTTTGCAAGTTTTGTGGTTCATTAGTGTTTGAGGGATATGCAAGTTGTCAGACATGTCCCTCTAAAAACAGGGTTGACACAGAACTAGATGCATGCAAGACAGCAGCTGTATTTGCTGGCCTCTCTTATGACACAAACCACTGACAAAGGTAGATGGTTGAATGGGAGGGGGCTAGCACATATATATATATACACACATACATATTTGTATTATATGGTAATATATATATATATGTATACACATACACACTTATTCTATATAGATTATACATGTACACGTTTGTACATCGAACGCGCGCACGCATACCCGACACCCTGTGTACTGCCTGCGTGGCTCATTTCGGAGGCTTCCGTGGCCGCGGTTCCGCGCTGCCTGGCCCAAAGTGCCCACGCCGGTGACCTCCGCAGCGCCGGCACGGAGTCCGCGGCGCAAGGCCGCGGAAGTACAGCGCGCTCACCAGAATTATAGCGCCTGTCGTGTTTTCTTGTTTCCTTCGCTTTTTGGATGGTTCCCCGTGGTGCTTTGCATTCGCCGCAGCCGGGCAAAGACACTCTTCTTTTTTTTTTGCTGGGGTGCTACTTCCAGCCAAGTAACGAGCTTGCCATGAGAAAGCTCCTGACACGGGAATCGCTCTTGGAATTCGCGTAAAAAATGCAGATACCGAAAGAAGGAAACCCAGGCTTGCCCCGAAAGAAGGCAACCATCAGTTGATACCCAGGCTTTACCCCGAAAAAAGTTGCCAAAGCGGTTGGATGGTTTTTCTTCCGTCATTCCCGGAGCACCAGCAAGAAAAGGCTGCAGATAGGACGGATGAAGCCCAAATACTGGTTCAACAACTCCCAACCGAGTGGTGCAAAATGGATTTCGTCCATGCACTGTATGCTTTTTTGACAAGGAACCCCTTGTTTTTTGCTGGGGCCTAAAGAAAGACAGCTTTTTTTTTTCTTGGGGGGGTATGCCATGCTTGCCAGTGGGACACAGGGTGTCTGATCAATATCCAATACATTTTTTGACACTCCACTTTTTCCACGTTTAGTCGGTTGCTTCCTATTACCATAGTCGGTTGCTTCCTTTTTCCACTTTTTGCAAAGGGGACACCTCTCTAAGATCGACCAACAAACACAACCCCTTCTCTTTGCGGGATGGGGCTGATTTCGGGGATCGGTCGGGATTTGGGCGCCACTCACTCCAATTGGGGCGGGGTGGGCTTTTTGGTCTACAGAATCGTCAAATCGCGACTGCAGTTGGGGTTGGCAGATGGATTTGGTGATTTGGTATTGTTCTAGTACTTGCCTAGTTTTAGTTTAGTACGGATGGAGTTTGATTTTGGAACACGCCGTTCTTTCTTTTTGCATTCGATAGGGGGATAGGATTACTTCTTGGCTACGTAAGCTTCTCCTGATGTTTCCCAGAAAGGGAAAAGGGAACCGCCGTTTGAGCGCCTCTTTTGGACTTCTGAGCCCTCATTTCGCAAATCCAAGAGAGCCAAAGAAGTGGTTTTCGCCTTCTTTCTTTCTTTTTTTTTAATGATGTGGGGTCCCTTGAACTCAACCCAGGGAGGTGGACATCGAACACAAAAGCCGAGCAGAGCTTCCATTTCCCCGGGAGCTGAACCGTGCCGGGTCGCGAAGCCGCCAGGAAGCCCGCAAGTTCCTTCCGTTTTGGGAGTCTTCTTGTGTTCCCCCCGTTGGTTTGCAGGGCTTCCTTGCACGTGAAATCCAGAGAACCTGGGGTTTTGGGGTCGCTAAGCATGTTTGCAGGGTGAAAACACAAACCACCACGTTTGGAATCTCCTTTCGGGAAAGGACGTGCGCAGCAGTCCATATTAAGCGTTCACTACTGTCAAGGGATTGACATTGGGTCCCCACCAAATTGCCGGGAAACCACCGTCATTTTCTGACTGGATAATACAAACATTGACCGCTTCGTTTGCCGCCTCTTGGCTTCCTTCTGGTGAATTCGGGTTTGCCTCGAACTGGTGGAGCACCACCAAATGGTTTCCTCGGGTTCTGCCCAAAGACAACAACCCCGAAAAGAACCCAGTCGACAAAAAACCCTTAAAACCCATCCCTCACACAAAGGCAAACACAGGGTCTTGATCAAGCAAACAACAACCAATTGGGTTTGCATCGGGTGTAAGCAAAAAACACAAAAGGGTCTTTTTCATTTTGAGGAACCTGTGGTCGTTGGTTTCCTTTTGGTTTCCTCGTACCAATCCCAAAAGAGGGCTCCTACTTTGAGAAACACCAAGCAAGCAGAAACACATTGGGTCTTTATCCAAAAACAGCAACCGGGGTTATCATTGTTAAGAAACAACCAACCAAACACGTGATGTTTACTTAAGATCCATTTGGGCAAACAAATTGTAACACCAACAAATATGGTGTTTATTAAAATAACCTTTCTCTCTGTGATTCCCGGACTTCCCCCAAAAGACACCACTCACAGCATGGGTTTCTGTAAAGAAACCCTTATACATCAAACACATTGAAAAAACAACATACAACAAAAACAAAACAACACAACAACATATGGTGCTTATTCAATTCCACGAAACGGAGCGCTAGGCGCTGCTCATCGGCCTGGACTACTTGGGCACGGCCGCGGAGCGCTTCGGCCGCGCGGGACGCCGGGACATGGCGGAGGTGGCGGCCATCCTGTCGAGGAGCCGGCGTTGGGCGCCGGTCGTTTTTGGGACACCAAAAGGGGAAACTCGGTGAACAGAAACAAAGCAGAGAGAAGACACAGTGTTGATTGTGTTTCTTTCGAAAACAAGCCACACAAAACAATAACACTGGGTCAAATAAAAGGACCGAAACCCACCCTAGGAGGTCCTTGGACCAATACCCGGAGTTGGCTTTTCCCTCGACCCTTGGACCTTCTTGGAGGCCCTTCAAGGTTCGAAGCCGTTGGGGTCTGGGATGCCTGAGCCACGCCGTGGCGTGGCCCTTTAAACAAATTGGGGGGCCGCGGAGGGTTTTTCAAGGGGCACCAAAAGGAGGTTGCAATGACTTGTTTGTGAATAGGCCTATTTATGGGTCAAAATTAAAGCACCAGGGAAGCGTAGGTTTTATGTTTCCATGTACCAGAGTTTCATATTGAGTACCTTTTTTGGACCCACTCCCCTCTGGAGAGAGGCAAAACCCGCAGGGGTAGTCAGGGAGGGAGCTGGCCGACTAGGAAAGAGCCCATCGATTCGGGGGGCAACACGACTGATTTAAGCCTTGCTGGTTCCTTCGGGGGGTTCCTGATTCCTGGTTGTGAACCGTAATTTTTGCCAGACACGGACTGCCTCGATGGACTTGAATCAAAGGTTTCCCCAGACCGGACAGGCATAAACTTGAGGCACTTCAGCCTTTAGGCCTGATTTGCCACACATGTGCGCGCAACTTCTTTTTTTTGCTGTCTGCCCTCAGGGTGGAGGTTGCAGGGTGGGAGGGTTGAGGAAGGTTACTGGAACACCGAGCCTTACCAGACAAGTTCCTTGAAGTTGCTGGAAGTTCCTTGTTTGAACAGTTGGCCGGTTAGGTGTGCTTAATCATAGGACTCCAACACCCACTTTGGAAAGCTGCTTGCTGGTTTACCCATGAAGTATTGAGCAAGTGAGGTTTCATTGAATGTGGCTGTGCTCATTTTGGATGTGTCCCCTTCATTTGTTGCACCTTGTCGCTTGCAGTTTTCGAGTTGGATTACTCTTCGGCGTATCCTTTCAGCTTTCAGCTGGAAAGCGGAAAGCATTCCGAGGCCCAGTCCATTGCTCGACGGGGTTCTGATCCGGGTGAGTAAAAGGACCCGGGACGTTGCTCCAAATGGCTCGAGTTGAACTCGCTCGGGAACCGAAGGAAGCGCACAGGAAGCGGATCGAAGTTTGGTCAAGGGAAGCGCCACGGGAAGCCCGGGAGCCAAATTTCACCCAGGGAGTCCAAAGGCCGTTGAGTTACCGGAGGCCGTTTTTAAACACGGGTGGGTGTGTGTGTTTTTTTTTTTTTTTTTTTTACGTGGCCTTCTTACGGGGTGTTGAAACCGGACGTTGACAAAAGGCCTAAGCTACGGCCGAGGAAGCTCTGGGTAAGGTGAGAAACACCCACATCGCATTGTATGAGCATGGAGCAAGTCGATGGGCTCCAGCGCTCTTTGGCGGCGAGCCATACCCTTACAAATCAACCACTGAGCCCCGTGAAGGTGTTTTTTTCTTCTCTGTTTTTGGTGGGTTGTAAAAGGAAGCCAATCAGAAACCTTCGCCATTTTGTTGGGTCCCATTTTGTGACAACCCCTGGCATGGGTTGTGTCTTGTTTGAGGGGGCCCCCAAAATATGGTGTTCCTTCTAGTATTCCCTTTCACCCCCCCCTCCAAAAACCAAAAAAGAAACAATAAAAAGGGGATCCGCAAAAAAAGGAAAGAGATTGACCCAGATGGCATCACTGGGTTGGTTCTTCCTGGAAAAAGAAGAAGCGCCTTTTCCCTTTCACCCCCGCCCCCCTCCCAAAGAAAAACAACGGGGACCCTCAAACAAAGAGGCACCCAGCTGGAAAATCACTTGGCTGCTTCTTTGTACAACCACAATAAATGGGGACCCTCAAAGAATCCGGGAATCACCGGGTTGGTTCTTTGCTTCCTTGGGAAAACCGAAAGAGAACAAGTCGCCGGCGTGGGGATCGCCACGGATCGATCTCAGTGCCAGGCTGGGCTTTCCAGAGGAGTGGATCCTGAAGCTGCCGGAGGAGGAGGCCTGCGAGCGAGAGCACTCTCATTTGTGTGTGTGTGCCGTGTTGAGGGTAGTATTAATGTGTACAAATGTATATATATATATATATATGTATATATATATATATATGGCTATGAATTTTAATAAGGGACCCTTTGGTGGACATCATCTAGGTGGGGGTTCATGTGCACCAATCACTTTTGAGGTGGTTCCCTATTAAGATTCATGGCCATGCATATATATATATATATATACACAAGGGGCAACATAATTACTAGTTATTAACTCCTACAATCATGACTGGATGTGCTCTGCAGCCCAATTCTGATTGTTTAAGCCAGTTGTTGAGTCCCCCTATTACACCCATTTCTCCGGAAACGATCTGTTCCGTTTGTTCCGTCTGTTCCGTTTGCTAACTAGCAAACTCTGAACTTGCCCAGGAAACCAAAAGGGGATGACTCATTTTGGAAACACATCCTAACCCCTGTATTAATATAACCCCTCATTGTTGGTTGCTTCCCAAATCTTCACTGCAGTTTTCCCCTCCAGCAAAAAGGGCTTCGCTTTTAATATATGCCCTCCAAACAAAGACTACCTGGAGTCTCCGTAAGGACCCTTTTCAAATGGGTCCATGACCAACCATTATTTGGGCAATGGAGACTCCAGGACGCGCTTTTTGTGCCACGCCACCAGGGAGTGTCTGGATCTTCTGGTGTCCCGACCTTGCAAAGTTGGATTGGGTGCGAAAGCTGATGCCCTGTTCCTGCTCCAAATGCGGATTGGTCACATGGTCCTACTGATTGGATTGAAACACATGAGTCTTTCTCTGAGCATCCAGGGCTTTGTTTGCCATTGCACCTGGGTCAACCTCCGCAGTCCTCAAATGTTGACTGGGGTATCAGCATGAAGGCCACATTGCAGCAGTGTGCTTTTTTGTCCAGGGCTCATGTATGTGTCAAAATGTGGAAGCCGCCGTTTGGCTTCCCTCAAAACAAGGTGAAAAGGGTACCCTCAAAAAGACAAACGGAGGCGACGCGGCAAAACTGCCTGGCGGCTATGTGCTGGCTGAGCCACAACTGCGCGCCTGGCGCCTCTGCGGAAATTCATGGCTCAAGGAACCGGCTGGGCCAACCCTCAACTTTTCTCAGCTTCGGGTCGGCAAAAACGTGAACTGCTCAAACTTCTCTGTGGGGTTGGGCTCGGGGGAAGGAACCTCAAACCTATGGTTTGGCCAGTTTTGCATTCCCCCATGCCATCGGCAAAGAGTGCATGAGATCAACAGGGCTTTGAGGTGCCCTTTGTCATAAGGGATGCCCAAATCGGCAAATCGCGACTGACTCACGAAGCGCTGTCCACAGCTTTGGCATTTGCGGCCGGGTTGGCAGTTGGACCAAATGTTGCGTCCCTAGGTTGACTTGGCACTTGATGGCTATGAATTTGAATGTGGAATATCCTCACAAGTGGTTGGTGGACATACATACCCATACTAAATCATGTCCACCAAGGGGTGTCCAGGAAGAAACACAGAGCTGCACCCTACGATTAGAACACAGTTTGCTAGGGAAACATCATTGGCGAACCTTCCTTGTGCCTTGGTCTTCCCCCAAACACTCACAGTCACCCTAGCGTGGCATATCCGAGTGCAGATTGGCCTGAGGTTTTATCTCAGCGTGCGGCAGAGCCCAACTACTGTATGTAGAGCAGCACTTGTCCGAGATCAATGGGAGAGAATCTAAAAACAAATCGGTGGTCAGAGTTGGGCCTCAAATAGTCTCTGCTCACTGGCTCAGAATTGTTTTGGTGTTCGTACTGTTTTGCGCTCGCCCAGTACTGTGTAAAACTGGTTGAGTCTTGCTTTGATATTGCTTTGGGCTCGTCCCAGTGCCCCTTGAACAGGTTGGAATTCGGCCACTGGGAATAAATGATTGCTTTGGCGCCTGACTTTTCTGTATTTCCTTCCCCTTTTCCTTTTAAGGGTGGGGAACAATTTTGGGAAAACTTGTTTGAATTGCCTCCCTTTTTACAAATTGATGAATTTACGGCACTGTCTTGTTTAAAGGAATAACAAGAACACCCCCCACCCCACCCCCACCCCCCAAAACGAAAAGACAAGAAAACAGCAACTCAAGAGAAATATTTTGACAAAAAACACCCCCCCCCCCCCCCCCCCACCCCCCTAACCAAAAAAATAAAAGCCAACAGAAAGACAAACACACAAAACCAAAAAAACACATGAACAATGCACAACCTAAGATCCCCACCCCCCCAGCCCCCGAAAAAAACAAAAAAGAAAAGAAGCAGCAGAAAGAACTGCAGGCGATGTCTTCTTCTTTCACTTCAGTGGCCACAGTGCCCTACAGCCTGTGGGCGACAGCTTTTTGGACGCCTTCTGCCCCATCGACTTTGCCGAGGCCGGGGGGGGCTGGGGCAAATCAAGTTGCAGGTTTTGGTCTTTGGCTCTAAGGTGCCATGGTGGTTTTCATTTATTTGGGCCACAGCCATTTTCTTTTTCAGAGGTGAACTCGGAATCCGTTTCACAGGCCAAGCACCCGCCGAGAAGGCCTGTGGAACTGCTTTACTGCGCCGGAGTGGAACAGATCCATATCAAGATAAGAGAGGTGAAGCATGAGTTGAATGTCAGCCACCACCAACATGCAGTCACCAGACAGGTAGAGACAGCAGATAGAGGCAAAGAGATAGAAACGGAGGAGAGAGAGAGGGAGAGAGAGAGCGAGAGATAGGAAAAAAAAAGAGAGACAGAGACACAGAGACACAGACAAAGACACAATCAGACAGAGATAGAGAGAGAGAGAGAGACACAGAGAGAGAGAGAGAGATAATTTTCACCTCGGGGATGCAAAGCACCCTTGTCCAGACTTCTGACTGCCCCAGAGCAGGCGTGGGGAGTTCAGGTATGACCCCATCGGACAACCCGGCGCCACCGACGCGACAACCCGTGAGGCAGGCTTCCTGAGCATGCGCGATGCCTACGAGGCCATGGTGTTGCCTCTTTGCCAGAAGGCCGGGGTGAAGATTCACTTTGCTGGTGCGCACTAGGGAGTGAATGACCCGGGGTGTTGGGAATTAGCCGGTTTTGGGGATTCCCAAAGGAAACCATAGGATGGATAGCTTATAGAGGTCATTCCATTTCTCATTCCCTGCCTATCGAACCAGCAAGTTTGACCTCATGGATCAATAAGGCGTGTGTCAGACTCGTGTTCCCGTCGCGCTTTTTTGGGATTTGCGGCAGGTATGCCGGCATGGATCCGTCCATTCCGGGGTACCAAGCATGTATTGACCCAGCTTGAGGACAAACGGTTGCCACGAGGATTCTATGTGGCGGTCATTAGTCGCCTGAGCCAAAATTGGTCTAAGCTTAGCCAGACCCTGCTCCTTTTCGAAGTAGGCGGGAAGCCAGTTGAAACATTGATAACGTGAACATGTTCACATCGTTGACCCAGGCCTAGTTGTCACCAACCCCCAACTGATCGTCAACCTTACATTAGTGCCTGTATTAATAGTATAGACAAACGTGATTTCTGACCATGACATGCAATGTAAGGAGCACGTTCAAGTGCGGGCAAGTCACTAGCGGCAGCTTGCTTCGTTGGAAGCAGCTGGATAGTTTGGTCCACTTTGGGTACTCTCCTGCAAATCAATGATGGAATTTAACCCCCTTTTCCGAGTGTCTACTTTTAATGTGCGGGCGGCGAACTGCTCTAATACACTCGCCCACCAGCTCACCGATGGCAGATTACATGCTGAGCATAACCAAAGAGCTAGAAGCAACACCAGCTCCAATGTTAGCAGCGACCATGCAACCAACCACAACCATGGCTTCTGGGTTTTCTCTTAGGGGAGCGTTGCCTTGACGGTATCCCGTTGATTCAAGCGTGTTATTTTTTTTGGTTATTTTTTTGGTTTCCCGGCAACTCATCCGTCCGTCGCCCGTGTTCCGCTTTCAGCCAAGTCATTGGTTAGGCCCGGCTCACCATGCTGGTCGACTGCTGCGCCGCTTGGGCCATGAGGATGGCCAGGGATCAAGTCATGGGGCCTCTCTACTGCCTTTGGGCTTGATCTTTAGACTTTACTAGGTCCCCCAGCGAAAGGGTGCCCTTTCTCGCACTTTCTTGGAGCCCTACTAAAATCGACGACAGAAAAAAGGGTACCCTTATTCGAACCTCTCTACCGAAGGGCCTAGTTAAACTTTTTGGATTCCCCACATATTTCCTAGCCAGCAAGAAGTTCAACACTTTTTGCTGGGGGATCTACAGCACCCAAGATTCTACGCAAAGCCTTTGTAGATGGATATGTTTTAAGGAGCTTCGGCCCCCGATTCGCAGGCTTTTCGGCCCCTTTCCTGTTCCCACCAAGGGTGCCCTTTTGTGCTTGGGCTGCAATCAGTTGATTCCTCTCAAAGTGTTGTTTCCAATTTCTGGATCCCCCGCCAACTTGTTATTTCCCCCCTCCCCCGACCCCCAAAAAGATCATTGCCACATCTTAGTATCACCCTCACTTGTTTTACTTGACCCAGGGAAAATGGGCTATGATTTCCCTTTGGTTTCCTGTTAAAACCATCCAAAACAGGGTCCCCGCACAAAAATACATACCTCGAAGTCTCCATGACTCTTGAACACATGGGTTTGCCCAGAGTAAGGGCTCATTAACCCCTTTTTTGGGGGTCTCATCTAAGAACTCTTGAGATGGTTCATTTGCCCAAAGCTTCTTCAAAAACACAAAAAACAGAAAACAATCCAAACCCTTCAGATAGTTCATTTGCCCAAAGCTTTTCAATAAACAAGCAAGAACACGGAACACCCATCCACCACCCCCCTACCACCCCGCTAGGTGCCCTGCGGCCTCGAGCTGCCATACCTTTGGGATTCGTCGGCGGGTCGCTGGGCGGACGGGGAGCTGGCGAAGACCGGGGCCGACGTGGTGGGCCTCGCGGGAAGCGTGGAGGAGATGACGCAGGAGCAGCTGGCGCAGGCGATGACGGGAGTGGCATGGTTGTTGTTGGGAAACATGTTACCTGGAGTCTCCATGACCCTTCAAAAATGGGTGCATGACCGCATTATTTGGGGGAATGACCCAATTTTTAAGGGCCATGGAGACTCCAGCTACATGTTTGCTTCTTGTGGTTTAGAGGTTGAAATCCAACCACTTAACAGCTCAAATTTGAATTGTTGCTCCCCTTCCAACGTCAACCAAGGTGGGAAACTGATGGGGAATGGGATGAGGGGAGTGATGGAACGGTGACAGGAGGAGTGATGGAGTGATGGGATGATGGTTGGAGAGCTGATGAGCTGCGTGTTTGTTTTGTGAGATGAAGGTTTTTCGCTCCGCCAAGGCAGTTGCGTCATACGTGTGCCGCGAAGGCTCGCGAAGCCTCTCTAAAGGGTCATGGAGACTCCAGGTAGCTCAAAGCGCGTCTGCGTTGTGCGGGCGAAAATTTGCGTCTTGTCACCTCTTGCGAAGGCAAGCTGTTCGAAGCTAAGCTAAGCATAGGCTCCTAGCGGTGTGGGCGCGTGGGCGGATGGGTGGATGTGGATGTGGACGTGGGTGTGGGTGTGTAAATGGTTTTCCTGCTGGTTTGCGGTGGGGCGACTGCAGGAGTACCAATTGAAGCCATGGAGATTCTCAAAGGGAGCTCATTCCGAATGGGTTGTTTCCTTGTGGTTTCCCTTTAAAACCATCCAGGGGTCCACCGTTTTCAGAAACTCTCCAAATAGGGGAACTCCAACAATGGTGCTCCTTGTTCCTGTTGGTTTCCGGTGGTTTGAGGAGCTGATTGCATGTTTGTTTTATTTTTGTGCGTGTGTGTGTGTGTGTGTCCTTGTTTGCGTGGGGGGGCAAGAAGCCTCCTGTTGCCTCATGTGCGGAAACCAAGTGTAGCTGAATCCCTGCAACCCGCTTGCTGGTTGCCATTGATTGCCGTGGACCCTGAAGA
Source organism: Effrenium voratum (assembly GCA_963377175.1). Classification (NCBI taxonomy): domain Eukaryota; class Dinophyceae; order Suessiales; family Symbiodiniaceae; genus Effrenium; species Effrenium voratum. The sequence continues at coordinate 660,863 of CAUJNA010003226.1, forward strand.
ACGTTTTCGACCAGAAGGGACTTATTCGGGAAATGACCATGACCCAAGCGAGTGTTATCTCTTGCTCAGGGCATGAGTCTACCTGGAGTCTCCATGACCCTTAACAAAAAAGGGGGTCATTACAAAAGGTCATGGACCCATTTTAAAAGGCTCCTTAGGGAGACTCCAGGTAAATAAGAAGCCAGAAGCCCCCAAAAGTGGCTGGATGAATGGCTTCTCCCTGTCAACCGAGCCGAAAAGATGCCCTCGGACAACCAGCACTGCAGTTGCACCAGGAGGGCGGAGGAACTCGGGTCAGTACAGCGAACATGTTGGGGGGTTATTTCTCAAATGTCGCTGGCGGATTTTATGTTGACCATGTGAAGAGTACTTTTGAGCATGTTACTTTTTATGGCCCCAACACAAGGTCATAAACACATGCTCTCGTGGGTCTTTTAGGGACTAATTAAATCGTTCTCCAGACCACCTGCGCTTTGTCCCCTTTCTGGAAGGGGTTCTTTTTTCAATCAACCAACCAAAAAGAGAACAGAATGGCTCCCAGCAATCCTGCTGAAAGTGACTACTTGGAGTCTCCATGACCTTTTTAAAATGGGTCCATGACCCCATGATTTTGAGTAATGACCAACCATTTTTTAAGGGTCATGGAGACTCCAGGTACCTCTTATAGTTTTTGTTTATGGAAGCCCAGCCACAAAACCAACAAAAAGGAGGTGAATAGCGAAGGAATCGGATGGGCATCAGAAAACGGACCGCCCAGAAAAGGGGCGCCCTGTTTTTCCATGGCCACTGACAAATTTGAGAAGCTGTCAAAAGTCCGGGCCCAACTCGTCTCAAAACACCCGTGGCAGGCACGGAACGCGGAGCGTGGGCCAGTGACGAGCGCCTTTCTGCGAGCCATGCAGGAGCGAAGTCGCCTTTTGGATGGCGTGCGGCCTTCTGGTAGGGTTCACGGATCTAAGTGGGTTCCCAGGTCCGGTCTACTGGGTCTCATCACTCTCGTCTTTTTTGGTTTTCACTCTTTGCGCCAAATTATGGTTGTTGTCTTTGGCCACTTTCCTGGTGCACCTTTCTTCGCCCCTTTTCAAAACCCGGAAAGCTTTCATTTTGTTTGTTGTCTTTGGTCCACTTTCCTGCACCTTCCTTCGTCCCTTGCTGGGTTCCTCCTTTTCAAAATCCCCCTTCTGTTGAGTCTTTGGTCCACTTTCCTGATGCACCTTTCTTCGTCCCTTCCTTTGTCCCTTGCTGGGTTCCTTCCTTTCCAAAACCAGAAAAAGCTTTGGACCCCCAACAACTTGAACCTGCAGTCAGGCCGGCGGCCGGTGGGATCTCCTTGAGTCGGTACTCTCTGCACGTTGGGTTTTAAAGGGACACCGAAACCAGACCGGTGTGTCGCTTTTTGAGGGTACCCCTTCTTTGTGGTCTTTTACAAACTTTAGTTGTAACTGGGGGTAACTAGTCCATTTTCCCTTGCATCAATGGATACAAGACACGCTCGTGTAGGAGAGCTTTCGTCCAAGCAGCTGCATGTCTGTTTGATCAAACCAATTGCAGATCCTTGCGCACTGGCTGTATCAGCCACTTTCTCCATTGTCGAAGCTGTCAGACATTTGTGGGAAGATTGGCGTTGGAAAGCGGGCATGTCTGGACTGATGGCTACCTCAACTGAGCCAATCAAAAAAAAGCCTGGGGAGGATAATTAGCTCGTGACCCGCCATAAATGGATGCGGCCGCCTTTTCAAGTCTCTGCTTCTGGGTCGACCGTTGTGACACCGATTTTTTCGCTTCACTTCACGGCCCCTCGGAACGCATCAGATACCTTTCTCTCAACTTAAGCCATGAGGTTCAGGGCCAGCCCGGCAAGGCTCGGTGAATGGAGATGCGATTGCAGTTTTTTGTTTTTTTGTTTTTTTTTTTGGTTTTTTTTGGTCTTTTCTGTAGTAGCCCAGCAATTAACATGGAAGCTGAGGTTCGGGAGGTCAAGGTTTGGACCATGTTCCTTTTAGAGGGACCGGGTCCCTGTCCGGCTCCATGTCAGTTGGTGGGATGATATCTGGTTTGATTGCGGGTTCATGTCAGGACCTGATGAACATGCAGCCGTGAAGTGCTTTGCCCTGATGTACTCATCAAAAGACAAACACTGGGTGGAGTGTGTCATTGTTCAACCAGAAGCATATTAAGGGCGGAGGTCAGTTCACTCCTCCAATCAAAGCTTACTTTTGGGGAAGCCCCGGTCCAATTCCGCGATCATCGGAAAGAGGGTATCCATGTTTTTTTGGGGACCTCTATAGTTTTCCTTTAGACTTCCTGTCAAGTATAAGCCGCCAAAAGCGGGTACCCTCGAAAAGGCGAACAGGACACCCGCTTGTCATAGAATGGAAGGCAATAGGTTGGCACGAGGCGCCGTCTTGAAGGACAGAAGCGAGGCATTTCTAACAAACCAGATCCCTTTGGGTTATTTCCAGCTGAACCGGTGGATGGACAAAAATCACTGCACGAGGTAGATGGCTTATCCCAGTTATTGGCTTGCATCCATCCCAAGGGCAGAGTATCCGTTCACAGTGGCAAATTGATATCCCGGATCTGCGCAAAATGAGCAGTTCGGTGGTTGATTGGTTTAACTGGGTTCCTAGTTCCACGCGCGTTTCTTTTGGGGAGGGGTTGCACCGAACAAAAAATCCCGCAACCAGCGGCCTGAGCCTACGGCTATGAATGTTGCCCTCTGAGGTTTTCCGATTTTCCTCAACATCCCTTGTCCACTGCGAGTTGCATGGTGTGGTGCACCGGTATTCCTCTTGGAAATGGCGGCTGCACACTTCCTCGCTTGGCGGACTTTACAGGTCGCTCTCCAAACGCATGGGGAACCAATTGTTAGCGTTTCAAGGGACGCCAAAGTTTCAATCGGACACCCATGGTGTTTGATTCCTATGAAGGTGAGATGCACGTTTGGAGGGTACACCCTCCTATTAATAGGACGGGTTCATTTATGTGGGTGTGGCCTTCTTTTTTGAGGAACTGTTGGTGGCTTAAGGAACCCGAATAAATTGAAGCCATGTCGGTGCGTCAAGAAAACCACTCATATCTTCCATTCTTCGACAGGAACCTCCCAAAAATGGGCACTCATTTTCCGGACTTTGGACGGGCAGGAAACATTGGACATCCCCTAATTTTGGGGTCCCTTCATTTTGAGAGTACCTGTTTGTTTGTTTTTTTTGCGGGAAACCAACAGGAAAACCACTCATTTTGGGGGTCCCCTCACAAAAAAAGGGTCACATATCTAGGGGTACCTTCCCCATTCTTTCCAGGGATCCTTCTTTTCAAGAAACCATCTTAAAAACCCGGGGGAAACAGATCCGGTTTTTGAAAAGAACGATTGCAAAGAGAAGGAATCGCCCCCTAGAGTAGTCGCCACGAGATTCCCGATCGTACTGGTTGGAATCAACCCCTACCCTAAGGCTCTTTGGTATGTGCATTGGAAGGGTCGGGATGTGCATTGGAAGGGTCCGGCCTAAATACCCTGCTGACGACGTTGCGGGGCTCTGGCAGTTCACAGTTCGACGCCCCGGGGGCCCAGACCCGTTTTGAGCGCACGCGACAAGGTCTGAAACCCAACTGGCCACTGGCCGCAACGACACCCCTGCGCCGAACAAAATTCCGCTTTTCAGATAATTGTAAAAAAGTCCAGGCGCTATGGGTGAAGGCTGGGCAGCTTGAGTCCACAGTCTTCTCGCTAACGCGTTGCCTGTTGTTTCGGATGTACTTGTGGGCTGGTGATGTGTCTTCAAATGTTTGGTATGTCGCAGCTTCTTGACAGGAGTCCCGTGTTATCCCGTGTTTGCCAAAAGGTTGCTGACTTTGCTTGTTTGTGTGTGTGTGCCTGACAGGCCCATGAGCCGTGCAAAATTCCTTTGGTTACGCGCTATCGCTGCTATTGGCTTGCAATGGCGTATAGAGTTACAGTTTGAATCTATGGGCCAGTTGAGCGCCGATAAGAACGGTGCGCGTCAAGGTCTGGCGTCGGAAACACGTCGGGAAGCTAACGCTTGGGCCCTCAAAACTAGGTAAACCGAGGGCCCGCGAGGGCCCGAGCGTCGGAAAGCCGTCGGAAACGTCGGAAACGTCGGGAAGCCGTCGGGAAGCCGTCGGAAACGTCAGGAAGACGTCGGGAAGCCGTCGGAAATGTCGGGAAGCCGTCGGAAACGTCGGGAAGCCATCGGAAACGTCGGGAAGCCGTGGGGAACGTCAGGAAGACGCTGGGAAGCCGTCGGAAGAAACGTCGGGAAGCCGTCGGAAAGCCGTCGGAAAGCCGTCGGACAGTTTTCAGAAACCGCGGAATGCCAGCATGAGTGAGAACGCCGTCGGAAAGCAGATGTCGGAAAGCCGTCCGAGATCTGTGTTTGCTAGGAAATACTTGGGCTTACCATTTGTCCGTGGCACCTGAATCTTTTCTTTGCCGGCCAGGACGGTGTGCGGTCCAATAACTGTCAAAGCGATTGTTATTGAATGACCAACAGCGGTTGCAGACCCCGAGCAGCCGGGGCCCTTGCTACGAGGGGTCGTGTTTCTATGGCCCCTCGCCATTCTGTCCTTGAGGGCCCGATGCCAAACGACGCCCCGAAAAGAGTTGGGATCCTTAGGGTAGAACATATCGAGCAAAGAATGGGGAATCAACCCCTAGAAGAGTGGTATACTTTGACTCTACAGGTCAGGCCCTGGGGTTCAGTTGGGTCCAAATTAAACCATTAGGGGACCGCAGGTTTTACTCCTTGGTTCCATTTACCGATCGGGCAAGCCATTTTGGGGCTACCCTGTTTTTGACCCACACCCAGTTGCCACCATTAAAACAATGGTTGGGTTAGAATAACCACCATTGTTTATCCCTAAACATTGTCATCATCTAATTTGGGTCCACCATTCTTTTTTTGGGGGGGGTTTTCAATGCAGGGCTCCTCGGTGTACCGAATCGTCTTCGATGGGTGAAAAAACTTCCATCGAAGTCGTCGAGCTCAGCTCCAGGAGCTGGCCCAACGCCGGAAGCCCGTGAGCTATGCGGAGCTGCTGCGGGAGAGCGGCCGCTTCTTGCAAGGCACGGAAGGCGCGGGGAAGGCGAAAGCGGCGGGGGGTGGGTTCGGGGAAAATCCGGTGACATTTGGGCCCTGACTCACCAGGGGTTGCAAAGTCGATATATATATATATATATAATACTATTGTGTAGAGGTATATATATAATGTGTATATATATATATACCCTAAGGCTCTTTGGTATGTGCATTGGAAGGGTCGGGATGTGCATTGACAGGGTCCGGCCTAAATACCCTGCTGACGACGTTCTGGGGCTCTGGCAGTTCACAGTTCGACGCCCCGGGGGCCCAGACCCGTTTTGGGCGCACGCGACAAGGTCTGAAACCCAACTGGCCACTGGCCGCAACGACACCCCTGCGCAGAACAAAGTTCCGTTTTTCAGATAATTCTAAAAGGCCAGGCGCTATGGATGAAGGCTGGGCGGCTTGAGTCCACAGTGTTACCGCTAACGCGTTGCCTGTTGTTTCGGATGTACTTGTGGGCTGGTGATGTGTCCTCACTTGTTTGGTATTTCGCAGCTTCTTGGCAGGAGTTCCGTGTTATCCCGTGTTTGCCAAAAGGTTGCTGACTTTGCTTGTTGGTGTGTGTGTGTGTGTCTGACAGCCCCATGAGCCGTGCAAAATTCCTTTGGTGACGCGCTATCGCTGCTATTGGCTTGCAATGGCGTAGAGTCACAGTTTGTACTTATGGGCCAGTTGAGTGCCGATTAGAACGGCGCGCGTCAAGTTCTGGCGTCGGAAACACGTCGGGAAGCTAACGCTTGGGCCCTCAAAACTAGGCAAACCGAGGGCCCGAGAGGGCCCGAGCGTCGGAAAGCCGTCGGAAACGTCGGGAAGCCGTCGGAAACGAAACGTCAGGAAGCCGTCGGAAATATCAGGAAGTCGTCGGGAAGCCGTCGGAAACGTCGGGAAGCCGTCGGAAACGTCGGGAAGCCGTCGGAAACGTCAGAAAGCCGCCGGAAAGCCGTCGGACAGTTTTCAGAAACCGCGGAATGCCAGCATGAGTGAGAACACCGTCGGAAAGCAGATGTCGGAAAGCCGTTCGAGATCTGTGTTTGCTAGGAAATACTTGGGCTTACCGATTTGTCCGTGGCAACTGAATCTGCTTGCCGGCCAGGACGGTGTGCGGGCCAATAGCTGTCAAAGCGATTGTTATTGCATGACCAACAGCGGTTGCGGACCCCGAGCAGCCGGGGCCCTTGCTACGAGGGGTCGTGTTTCTATGGCCCCTCGCCATTCTGTCCCTGAGGGCCCAATGCCAAGCGACGCCCCGAAAAGAGTTGGGATCCTTAGGGTATAAACATATTTGTTGTATCTGTATGTATACGTACATAGGGGCGTTCTTTCCAGGACGGGTCCAGACGAGGCTGGGGACGTGGTAACTGCAATTGTGCACCTGGGCAAACTGGCTGCCACTTATCAGGCGTTTGCTTTTCACGGCCACAGAGGCGACGTTGTGACATGGGGTGCTCCAAAGTATGGCGGCCAGCCAGGTGCAAGAGGAGCTGAGGAACGTTCAGCATATCCAAGCAACTCGGTGTGCTTTTGCTGCCATTCTTGAATCTGGGGCTGTTGTGACCTGGGGTCGTGCGGAATTTGGCGGAGACAGCAGCCAGCTGCAAGAGCAGCTGAGAAGCGTCCAGCAGATCCAAGCAACTGGCAGCGCTTTTGCTGCCATTCTTGAATCTGGGGCTGTTGTGACCTGGGGTCGTGCGGAATTTGGCGGAGACAGCCGCCAGCTGCAAGAGCAGCTGAGAAGCGTCCAGCAGATCCAAGCAACTGGCAGCGCTCTGGCTGCCATTCTTGAATCTGGGGCTGTTGTGACCTGGGGTCGTGCGGAATTTGGCGGAGACAGCAGCCAGCTGCGCAGCTGAGGAACGGCTGCCTCATCCAAGCAACTGGCAGCGCTTTTGCTGCCATTCTTGAATCTGGGGCTGTTGTGACCTGGGGTCGTGCGGAATTTGGCCGAGACAGCAGCCAGCTGCAAGAGCGCCTCATCCAGCGGCTGAAAGAAGGAACGACAGGTGAACTTCACAGTTTGATTCGGCATCCACTGTGTTGCTTGGAGCTAGGATGAGTTAGCCAAGCCACCAGCGCGCTGCAACGCCTCACAGCAGAACATGGAGGTGCGCAACAATCAATGTCTACTATTGGGTGCTGTATAGTATAGTCGTGTTCATGACATGCTTGTTTGTTTATTGTTGAGGGTAATGTAGTCTTATTTATTTGGGTTATTTGGAACGTCAACAATCAAAGCACCCGTTCAAGGGGTCCCTAAGGAGACAAGCCTGCGCACACACGCACACACAGAACATTTTTAGCAGGGGATCTGAAAACGGACAGCCCAGTTTTGGGGTTGTGACCGTCACCAAATCTTGCTGGTGTTCAGCAGGGACGCTCAGAAATGGAATGACCCCAAGAAAAACCATCCCTTTGGTGGATTCCTTTGTTCGGGAATCCCCAAACGGTTCAGTCCATTTCTCATTCCCTACCTGTTTGGGGGTTGGGGGTTGGTGTGCGGGTTGGTTCGAGAGTTGGTTGATGGTGCTTGTTCGCTGGTTTGCTGGTGGCTTGGTGGCTTGGTGGCTTGGTAGCTGATTGGCTGCCTTGCATTATATACAGCAGCGGGACAGCCACGCACCCCACCGCTTTTGCTTGCCATAGGCGAACATTGTTGAAACAACCAGCCTTTGATCACTGCGTTCAGAGGGACAACACGAAGTTGTTTGAAGAATAGGGGTTTCAACAGTTTTTGAATGTTTTCGATATGCTGTTGGCCCAACCCTACTGCCAATCAGTTGTGTTTTTTCTTTGCATATTGGTGTGTGTGTGACAGTGTGCGGACAAGAAGTGACCTAGATATGAGATTCAATGCAAGTCATCGGATTTTCCTGAGCGTTGCTGCTGCCGTTTGCTGCCGTTTGCCAACAAACAGCCCATGTGGTGTTTGAGGGACGTTCATTGACCCCGTCAGAGGGATTTTCGGCAACCATCAAAAAGGACCCTGTTCAGGATCCGAAACCCGTCAACCCCACCTTCATCCAGGTACTTTGGCTATGATCTTTGATAATTCCGACACCACAAAAGTGGATGGACATAACTCGCCACCTCACTCATATTTCCGGGTCCATTTATTGAAGCTCACACCCTGATCCTGGTGGACATAAATCCCCACCTTGAATGTCCACCATTTCGGGCCCAAAGAGTCTAAACATTTGTGGGTCATCGTCACACACGCACGTCACACGTCACGTCGCCAGGCAGTGCCTTTCAGCTGCAGCTGGGCGCCTCATTGCTCTTCGACCCCTCAGCCCGCCGGGAAGCTCAGCGGGCAGTCGGCAGCACGCGGATCCTTTGGGTGGTACCTAGAGTCTCCTTCTGACGCTTAAAAAATGGGTCCATGAAGCCATAATCTTGGGTCATGACCAACCATCTTTTAAGAAGGAGACTTCAGGTAGTTTATTTGGTTTGTTGGGCTTTCAAACCTGGACCTTCATTCGGTACGTGTCCCTTGGGTGTTTCGTAGCAGACATTTGCTACTCGGGCCTTTTTGGGCGGGGAACGGGCGCAAATTTGGATTTGAGCATTTTGGCTGTTGCGGCGGCTTGTCTCTTCTCATATAATCTGTTCCGTGGAAACATGTGGAACCATACCCGCAAAGCGGGCCCAAATGCCCGCACAACGAGCGCAAATTCAAATCATGTAACAATTAGTTATTTTACACCCATGTTCATGAAACGAGCGTTTTGTTTGGGGGGGGCAATGAGCACTTTTTGCATCAGTGGGCGGAAATAGTTTTCAATTCATGTAACGATTGGTATTTTACAAGAAGCCCGTGCGCATGAAACGAGTGTTTTTTGGGCGAAGGAGCACTTTTGGCATCAGTGGGCGGAAATAGTTTTGCCTTGCGGCTTCCCTTGGGCTTGCGGCAGCCACAAGGGTGGAATCCTACGCGGTGTTTAAATCCAGATTAAAGTCATGCTAGGAGCAACATACAATGCTAGCATCGATGAATCAAAATGAGTGCCATGTGTATATATATATATGCATACAATACAATATGTAGTTGTATATATACACATACATTACAATATATATATATATATATACACATTACATTTATGTATGTGTATATACATATGTGTATATATATATACATATATATATATTTATGTATTCGGAGCAGTCCCCTGACACAGCAGATTGATTCCTTACGGCAACGTCTCCCATAAAATTCGATTCTCGGGCTGGATCCAACGTGACCCGGTGTGGCACTTGCTTCTTCGTGAATCTGGAAATGGCCGACCATGGCTCAACCAGCTTTCCAACCAGCTCATGGAGAGAATTTCGAGTCACGTTATGTTGAGTCGAGGAGCCAGCGTTGGATATTTTGGAGATGGTTCATCTCAAAGCTCGTTTGGAAAGTGGCTCGATTGAAGGTGCTTGGGCTCCACGCTGACTTTTTTGACCAGGGTTTGAAGGGAAAGTGGTCAGACGGTCATGGTGAAACTCTCTGGGCAAAGCGCCCGTAACGGGTCTGGGACTGGACGTTTCTGTGCCTTTTCGGTTGGCCAGCAACCTGGTGCTCAAGACCTCACTGGTGGTCTATGGTTCATAAGACCGGGAAAGGGGACTGACCAGTTGGGTCCTATTTTCTCAGGAGACCCAATCGACATGTTCAGGACATGTTAATTTATGGGCAAAACATATCCGCTCAGGTGATCGGTGGGTTGCTTCTTGCTAGCGGTGTGACCCCCGACTGCGCGGGGCAGAATCTCATAAACTTGCTGCCCTCCGTGGGCGGAGGGGAACGAAGCATTGGGAGCTTGAGGCGTCGATCTGGTGGCCAAAGAATAGCCCTTGACCTCCAAACTGCTCTGGGGGAGGGAGGGGGAGGGAGCCCAACGGAGGGAGCCCCAATAAGCCCCAAATAAGGCCTTAGTAGTATTCTTTTTATGGGATTATTTGGGCTCCCTCCCTCCCCCCCCTCCCCCCCAGCCCCCATGAAACAATCCTCCAAACACCATTTAGAGGGAAGCTGAAGTCAGGCAGGCTGTTTGAGGCCATTCCCTTCGTTTTCCCCAGGTGGACTGGAGTCTGTGTTTCTTCGCATCTAAGGGCCACTGGACATGTACAAGCTGCAGCATCATACTGCAATTGGGCAAATTTTGAGGAGCTCACCGATTCGGGTGAAACGAGCTCACCCATGACATTGCTTGGGACTCCTTATTTCTACTTTGGAATTATGATAACTTGCCCAGAATCAAGTATTGTGGCAGATGGTGGATGCTCTATGGATTTTCGTTTGGATTGCCTGATGAACAATGAGCCGCAAGATCGGGACTCTTTCGGCTCAAGATTGTGCAATGATGGCGCGTCGGAGCATGTGTTGGCTTCTCTGCCTCATGGCAGATGGGGTTGATGCATGGAGCTGGAACAAGTTCGACACTTGCGCCACGTTGTCGAACTTTTTGGAAGGTCGGACGGAATCTTTCAGAACCATGGGTGCGGTTGCAGGCATGGGCAACATTGATGTGGAGACAGGTGGTACCTTCGATCCTCAGCAACCGGCAGGCGGCACAGGGCATGGCCTGTTTCAATTGGATGGCATGCTGCTGGATGTGTATTTGGTTGAAAGCTGAAGGGCGCAAAGATGAAGTCGAGTCTCAAGTTGTGTTTCTGTTCTGGTTGTTTGACAAGCCTGATTACATGGGCCGCGGCTTTGTGCAACTACTCAGCTCCTTTCAGACGGATGATCCTGCACAGCTGGCGGAGGCTTTCTGCCAGAACTTCGAACGGCCAGGCAAGCCGCACCTCGATCGGCGCACCGCCAGCGCTCGCAGTATCGCGCAAGACCTCAAGGCCTCAGGGCAGTGCCCGCCGCCGCCGCAGACCGGTGACGTTGCGATTATTGTTTGAGGGGTGAGGTGGGCAAATTCGTTCGTGAGCTCACCGATCCAAGGGCACGAGCGATCGAGTAGCATGATCAGTTTCCCTTGCAAGGAATGAGTCGGTGAATTCCGGCAATTGTCCAGATGGATTCCGATAGTGAGGCCGTGTTTGGCAGAGGCTGGTCGTGGTGGCTTTTGTGAACTTAGTAAGTGCAGAATAAATTGCAGCTGAACGGAAAAATCAAGAAGATGGAGAGGCTTGGGCAGGGGTCCCTATATTTCCCATTTTGTCGATTTTAAACATCACCTTTTTAGGCATCTCGGCTCAAAAGCCATTTGCCTCAGGGAGTCGCGCCCCAGGGTCCCGCTATTCCTCCGATGGAAGGTCGGACGTCCACAAAACCCGCCTTCCCCTGGGCGGGGCGCTGCGTCTTCATGATCAACTTTCCGGCCAGGAGAGCGTCCTTTTCGGTGTGGTGTGCAGTTTTGTCCGAAATGAGAGCTCTGTGGATTACCTGGATTTGCGTTGTGGCTTCTTCCTTGCCTACGTGGCTACGGTCGAGCACTTCCTTCTATGTGGCCGTGTGGGCGAGCATTTCTGCTACTTCTTTGAACATGTGCGATTCCTCCCAGTTCATTTGGTGCTCTTCGGCTACCTCTGTGCTGGACGTGAACATTTGTGAGGGCTACCGAAACCCCTTGCACTTGACCTCCTGATGTTCTCTCTCACAGACTCTGCCGGATGGTGCCCCGCATTTGAACTGCGCCTCCAGCTTCTGGAGCGTGGTGCGGGCTGAGCTGGTGAGCCGGTTGCGATGAGCTTGTGGCTACGTGATGCTTTGTCGGTTCTGATATCCGCATGCTATAAAGGGCGGGCCTGACCCGAATTTGGCTTGTCCCTGACAAACACTTTTCGTGTGATGGCCCGCCCTTGTCTCGCTTTATTTTTTTGCGCCTTTTGCTCCGGCAAAGGCCGCTGCGGGGGTTTCCTCTGCGGTGCTTCGGCTTGGTGTGATGATCCGCCCTGGCCGCGGCCCTGTTCTTTGGTTGCCTTCCTTTGTCACTCCTCCTTGGAGTGCGTCTTGCCCTCGGCCATAAGTGCCGGGGTTTTGTTTGGTTTTGTTTTGGCCTCGGCGCCGGCAGGCCCGGAGGTCGGCGCTCGCTCCGACGCGTGTGCCCGTGAGATAAACATCACCTTTTTGGCCCATGAAAGGTGAGTGTCCCTTGGTGGGGGTGATGTTTTAAGGGGAAATATAGGGAGCCCTGTTGGGCATGGAGCGCTTGATGCAAAAGGGTAGTTTTGCCTGATGTAACCCACGGGTCAGGCTAGCGAGTTGAAACACTGAATTGGGAGCTTCTTCCACCAACAAGCTGCCTGGAGTCTCCATGACCCTTAAAAAATGGTTGGTCATTTTCCAAAATAATGGGGTCATGGACCTATTGTAAAATGGTCAGAAGGAGACCCCAGGTGGTTTTGCTTTGTCCATGTGCCATGCGTTCGCCCTTTCCACTTCGGCGAAGTGACATTTGCTCTTCCATGAGTTGAGTTGACCTTTCCGGAGGAAACGCATGCATGAAATCACTTTCCCAGTGTCTGGCCTTTAACACTTCTTGGAACAGCGTATGGATTTTTGTTTTTTTCACAGGTCACTACAAGTGTTTGGGCATTGTTTGGCCGTATGACCATTTTTTCGGTCAAACCCGTGGAATGTGTTGGCTAGGTCCCCCAGCAATTGGTGCTCTTTCTCACCCTTTTGTGGTTGGGAGGGTTCCCCTACTAAAGTAGACTACAGACAAAATAGGATACCCTTCTTCTAACCTCTCTACTGGAGGAGCTAGTTGGAATGCTCATTTTAGTAAAGACCAAGTCTGGACTTTCGTTCATCAATCCGCTTAAAAAAAATCACAGGCCTATGCCCGCATGGATCGCACGTATCAACCTTTGCCCGCTTGGCCAACTTTTGCGTTGCTTACACATCCTTGAGATATGGCATGAGTGTAAGTTGAAGCCGGGCCATCATGTGAGCCACAATAGGTTGATCCAATTGTGAGACGCATCTTTACTCAGCATAGTTACCAGGGCAAAAACCCGGGATACAAGCTAAGCTGCAACTACACAGGCATCATGATACGTCATGACTATATGTAGACTGGCTTGTATAACTTTTCCGGCGACACGCATTTCCTTTGGAGCTTGTGTTTTTGTTGGCGTTCCAGCTTGTCAACCTGCACCCTTGTCAGCTGGACGCCCATTCACGCCTTCTTTGCTTGTGACAGGTCGTTCCTGAATTTGGAGGTCAGGCGGGTGGCACCCAAACCAAGGGAACTCACGCTTGGTTTTCGGCATGTCCCAGGGGTACGCCATGCACATAGTGATCTGAAAAGCATATCACCCGCTGATCTAGGGGTACAACGAGGTCACTGTCGAAGGCATCTGCAGGGCAAACAGGGTCAGGGCAGTGGTTTGTTGAATATACCTGGAGTCTCCATGACCCTCACAAAATGGGGTCTGTCATTACCCAAACTAATTAATGGGGTGATGGCCCCATTCTAAAAAGGGTCATGGAGACTCCGGGTATTTTGAATCAGATGTGTCCCAGACTCCGCAATGCCCTCAGCTCCTTATTTGTGCGTCGCGTGTTTGGAGCTCGCAGCTGGCTCCCTCAGGCACCTTTCGCTTCTTCGACGTGCTGGACTGAATGGGACTCAAAGACGCCCGGAGCAGTTGCGCAGTGAGCGACGCGAGAGGAAAAGCGGGGAAGAAATTGGTTTTCTTTGGTCCCGTTCTCCAATATACTGTGGACGGACTAAATCCTGCACCGCTTTGACACCGTGGGAAACCTGTATTTGTTGGTATTTACAGGGGAATCATCAGAAACCAGGGTTTCTTAGGTGGTGCAGGATTTCGTTCATCAAATATCCCACAGGCCAGGCATTGGGCCGCTGAAACATCTGGAGGTAAGCTAAGTTGGTCACCCCCATCTTCAGGTAGACGCCGAGCGCCGAAGGAAAGCTGAAAGCAAAAGTGAACAACCGCCCCGCGCAAGGGAGTCGGCACATTGGCCGGAGTTCGAGTTTTCATTTTTTCGGGCATCTGTTTTAGATTTTGGGATTCCCTCAATTTGTGTACCTGGATCTCTTGGAAGTTAAGAATTCCTACTCCAAAATTGAAAAAGTACTTTTTGGCCTGAGGACACTGGTATTTCCACTTTCGAACGGGTATTTCTACTCTTGAACGGATATGTTCACTACCATCGAAGTGTTCATAAATCAGTACTGCACATAAATTATCAAAGGCTTATTGCGTAATGTTGGTGTATTTTTTACGTACCTCCGAACGGGTCCGAACGGGTACGAACGGGTTCGAACGGGTTCGAACGGGTTTCGAACGGGTTTCGAACGGGTTCCGAACGGGTCCGAACGGATGCCTGAGCAGTCGGAACTACCCGAACGGGCATTTTAACACGGAGTAAAAATTATCACTCCAGCATGGAAGAAAGTACTTTCTTCTTTTTGGGGTGGAATTATTAACTTTCAAGAGACGCAGGTAGTCTAGGATGTCAGCGTACAATCCCGCCGTGAACTCCGGGATCCCTGCATCGTTGTTGACATTTTATGAGAATCAAACATATATACTGTTGTTGGTGATTGGGATGTTGCTCAGCAGCTACCTGGAAGAAAGCGTGACTGGGTGCATCTCACAAAAAATCCCTAATGGCTGCTTGGCCTTTGGTATTCCCTTTGGATTCCACCAAAAACGGGGGCTAAGTCCATGCCCCAATTCGCATGCTGCTTCCAACAGTCTTATCGAAGGAGCGTATACCTCGCACAAACCCTTTCGTTCTGGGTGTGTTTGTTTCGTGTCCCGTTTTCTTGTGGACGCCAGTGGTCAGGCACCCCCTTGGCGGATTGGATAGGTGGTTTGCGGTTCAACACCCGACTTCCTATGGAGAAGGTGCCCCACATCACCAAACCAAACCACCAATTGGGGGTACCCCTTTACACCCAATACCCACTGTTTTTAGGGTATGATGTAAACCCTCTAGGCAAAAAATACCGTAAAAAAAAGTGGGTATTTGGAGTAGGGGGTAAGGTGATGTGGGCAGTTGCCTTGATTTGACATTGGCTCACTTTGAGACCTGGCTAGAACCTCGCTAGAGACCTCGCTAGAGGCCTCGCCAGAACCCACATTCCCTGTTCTGATCTCGCTAGAACCCACATTCGCTGTCCTGATTTGTTAGCGAGCTCCATAGCAGTCAAGCGGCAGTATGAATTACTGCCCAGCTGAATAAAACCAGCTTCCTGTGCACCACACACTACACCTATGTGGTTGCTACCATATTGTGGATTGGTGCCTGGTTCTTCTAGAGGGCAAATGGGAAACCACCCTAACCCCTGAACCACACACTACACCTTTTGGGCACGCGTGCTCCGTCGAAGTAAGCCCATAAACCTTGGTTGTCGGAAGAATTGGCTCCATGTGGCTTAGGCGCCTCGTACCTACTTTGAGGGGGTTTCCGTTCTGTTTCCCTTAGAGATTCGCGCCTTTTCGTGTCCAAAACGGAGTGTGAAGCAAAATGGCTGATTGCTTTTCGCTTGCTTGCAGTTCCTGCTTGATTCCCAAAACTGGAGGCAACCAACAAGAACTTCCACCTTCCCAAGGCTCTGCCCAAAAAGTATCCCCCCCCCCCAAAAAAAAAAACAATAAAACAAAATAAAAGCGGTGTCGCCGCTTTTTGTTTTTCTCGTTCTTTCCCCCCGATTGAACTTATAAGCCCTTTCCCCGGTTCTTCTCCGGGTCGCCCGTTTAAACCAGCGGCGGCGCGAAGCGGCGCGGCGCGAACGCGACGAATTCGCCAGGCGAGGCTCATGGAGTTCCACAGCTCCATGGAGCTTACGATGATCATCAACGCCCCTCGGCCGCCTTCGACGCAGTTTTTTTTCGCTCGGCGCTCCGCTCGGCGCTCCGCGCAAAGGGCGGCGGGCGCTCGGCGGGTCTCGGCGAGGCAAGCCTCGCCCGTTTTTTGTTGAGTCAGTGGGACCCGAATAAAAAGGAAAACATGGCGTCAGTCAGACCCCTTCACAAAAAAAGGCCGCAAGGTGGAGGAGGCGTTCTTTCCTGTGTTCTTGTTATTTGCTTGTTTTCCGAAGGAAACGAAGGCTGAAATGTGAAGATCACATTTTTCTGTGAAAGCCCGCAACAAATGGGTGCCCTTTTCGTGAAGCTTGAACACCATAAAACAAGGGGGGTAGCCTCTAAAAAGATGAGAAGAACCCACATCAGCAGAGCACGGGGGCATTTGGGGGTGTCAAATGTTTGTTTTGAGGGTGCGTTTGGTTTTAGCTTGAACAAGGGACACAAACCCTTGCATTTTGTGGGTTTTCATTTTGAAGACACACCCATCTCCGTGTTCTGGAGATCGAGTTGTTCTCTTATGCATGATGACGGTTCCCTATTTTGCTGGTGCTCAGCAGGAAATGAGAGAATGTACCTGGGGATTCCCTCAAAGGAAACCATAGAAAATGATTTTTAGTGGTCATTCCCTCATTCCCTGCTGAGCACCAGCAAGCTATCTAGAGATGGGCCTTAAAGATGGTCCAGGAACGGAAACCTTTTCTACGAGCTATGTGACCAGCTCCAGGCGTTTTAGGTTTGGAGACATACGTAGATGGCACTAGATTTTTATGCCCCATGCACCAGGGCCATGTATTTTTCCACAAGGACACCTATGGCTCTGAGATTCGTTTAGGATAATGTAAGCACCATATTTGATGTTTGGTCACTAGTCTATGGGGAGCAACATGTAACAATGTACGTCCTCATTCAACCTGGGGAACACTGCCGCACAGAGGCAGGAGAGAAACGTTACACCCACTTGACACCAGGGTTCCACTTTTTGGCTACACCAAGAAAGACTTAAACCCAGGGGTTCTCCTTTTTGGGGGGCGTGAACCACCCTGGGCTTAAGTCTACCCAGTCAAAAAGTAGAACGCTGCTTGACACCTTACAAAGTGGAGCTGCGCCTTGTCTACCTTGAGTGCCTTGAACCTTCGAGAAGACCCACACCTTGTCTGGGTGAATTATAGCGACCTCACACGACCGAATTCACCCCAAATGGTGGTTTATGTGGGGAATATCCCCACAACCACCTTATTTCAGGTTGGTGAAATATTATAATTCACCTAGACCTTGTCCGAATATTTGTTTGACACCTATAGGAGTGGCTAGCAACCGGACGGGTCCTTCGAAGCCTTTTTTGCCGGATTTTATGGAGACAGGTCTGCAACTGTTGCAAAAGGAAGTGAGAGAGTAAGGTGCTAGTTCAGAGCTTTAGGTGCTAATGAATCCAATTTGACCGGTTGAGAGACACCCGTGTTGGGTTGGGTCCTTTTCAAAGGACATTGAATATGTGTTCCCCGCTTGTTCGCAGTCCTTCCTTTTCCGATGAGAGGAGACTTTCCGACCAGGCTACGCATGTCAAGGAGAGTCATGTCGATGGGGCGGCAAAGAGCCTTCAATTCTCGAACTTGATAAGGCCTTGTTTGTTTCTGCGTGTGTGCTCGCGTGCCTGGAGTCTCCATGACCCTTAGAAAAGTGGTCATTACCCAAAATAATGGGGTCATGGACCCATTTTAAAAGGGTCAGGTTGTATTGAGCGCGATGTTCCCTCCTGGATTGGGAGGAGTCAATGGAAATCCATATTCACAGATCGCCCACGTTGGATCAAGGACCATGGAGCGTCTTGCGGCATGGCATGACTTGTGGGGATGGATGCAAACGGGCTTCGATGTGTTCATGATCCTACCAATAATATGATTGTGCGTGCCTGGTCCAAATGGTTGGTTTTCTTTGGGTGTCCCTTTCAACTCGTCCCAACCAGAGTGTGTAGTCCTAAGTACATGCTGCTCAGATCAGGATGTGCAGCATCTGGCCTTGGCCTTGGCCATGAAACTACTGGAGCCGGCCGGCACGCCCTTTAAAATCAAATGAGTTCTATAAACACACTTGTTTGTCTCTTAATGGGCGACCCTCACGGGTGGTTTCCCTTTGGTTTCCCTTTAACAAAATGAACAAACAAAAGCTTTACTGTGCATGTGTTGTCTTTTTGGTTCTGCTCATTTTTAGGTTCGGGGGCTGCAAAACACTTTGTCATTTTTTTGATACCGCCCATACCAAGAGTTGTGAAGAAAAGCATAAAGCATAGAAATGCCCACATCTCACGAATCTCCGAGGCCGTGAGCAAGCTTCGTATCACCGATGAGGATCTCTACCATCGCTTCGCCACTCCGACAAGGTCTTATCGGAGCTTGGGCCGCTTGGGCTCCCGTTTCTGTGAGCCTGAAGATGGGCTCGTCTTTCATTGAACAAAAAACACAAAATGGTGGTGGACCTTGTGGTTTCCCTAAACCACAAAAAGGGAGCTAGCCTCAAAAAAGACAAACCCAAATGAGGTTTGTCTTACGTCAGAAGCCTCTCCACCGGTCTCTAGGGAACAGCCCCAACCTGGCGCGGCTGTTCGTTGATGTTTTTTTTTTCCCCGGGGGGGGGGGGGGGAACTTGGATTTGCGATGCGCCAAGTTACTAAGTGGTGATCGCCATTTTGGGTTTTTTACCTCCTTGTGAGAAGTTCAACCCCACTGAACGGGTGACTTACAAGTGGGTTATAACCTGGTTACAAACAACTTACTAGCTTGGCCGAACACCCAAGTATCTTCCTCAGACCTCTCTCGCAATGATATTATTTCGATGAGGTCACCAGGTATCCTCGATGTTTCTGTGCGAGACACGTGGTATTGTCAGACCTACCAGTGGGAAACCAAAAGCTGGGTTCAAAGGCAAACCTTCCGCAGCTTAGCATGGGTGTGCCTTTAATTAGGGGACCCCACCAAAATGGTGGTGGTCCTCTTAGTTTCTTTGAAACCAAACTAATAACAAAAAGGGGCACCTTTAAAGAAAAAGATACACCCCATGGAACCCCAAACCCACCCATTTGTGGGAAATGGACCTAGCTGCTGGTTGTAATGCAAAACCACAAGGATAACTTTTTCATTGTGGGTGTGGGGGAACAATACCACCCGCGAATTGATCCGACGGATTCTTGCTCGGCTTTGGGCACTCTTCACGCCTTGGGGGTATAAGCCGTTAACAGATAAATGCGAAAATTGACACTACTTTGTGCTTTCCTTTGTTGGGTCCCCTCAAATTCTTCAGGTGGGGCCATTTTCATGAATCCGTCACCCAGATTTTCGGGCTTTGGGCGTGACTCACCAAGGCAGCCACGATCCTTTGCCATCGAATCGCCGTCATCTGTCTCGCGCAGCTTAAGAACTTCAGTCAGCGAGGATGCTTCCAGGATCTTTCCTTATAGCCGAGATGCTTCAAGACTTATCAAGGATCTTTCCTTACATCGAACCTGCGCAAACGGTTGGGATGTCTTGTAAAAGCCATTCGACACGGGATCCACGAAACATTTGCATGGTTTGTGTGGTTCGGGTCCTGGTTTGGCAACTCGAATACGCGTATAGAAGGACCTTCCTGAAGGTGGACGTTCACTTGCCCAATGGAGACGATTGCTCCGTGGAAGTCTCGCCGGCGATGCGCATCAGCGAGCTAAAGGCTGCGGCGCAGCAGCATCTCCAGCGCCCCTTGAAACTCACTGCGCAGGGCCGGCAGCTGGATTTGACGGCCACGGTGAGCAAAGCTGGGTTGGGAGATGGGGAGATAGTCACTGCGGTTGTGGAGCTGGGCAAATAGGCTGTCACTGATAGGGCATTTGCTTTGTACGATGGCCATGGGCCCGCGACCTTGGGTGATCCAGACTATGGCGGAGCAGCTGAGGAACGTCCAGGAAATCCAAGCAAACTCGGCGGGTGCTGTTGCTGGCATTCTTGAATCTGGGGCTGTTGTGACCTGGGGTCAGCCAGAATGTGGCGGAGACAGCAGCCAGGTGCAGGAGCCAAGCAAACTCGGCGGGTGCTGTTGCTGGCATTCTTGAATCTGGGGCTGTTGTGACCTGGGGTCAGCCAGAATGTGGCGGAGACAGCAGCCAGGTGCAGGAGCAGCTGAGGAACGTCCAACACATCCAAGCAAACTCGGCGGGTGCTGTTGCTGGTATTCTTGAATCTGGGGCTGTTGTGACCTGGGGTCAGCCAGAATGTGGCGGAGACAGCAGCCAGGTGCAGGAGCAGCTGAGGAACATCCAACACATCCAAGCAAACTCGGCGGGTGCTGTTGCTGGCATTCTTGAATCTGGGCTGGGGTCAGCCAGAATGTGGCGGAGACAGCAGCCATGTGCAGGAGCAGCTGAGGAACGTCCAACACATCCAAGCAAACTCGGCGGGTGCTGTTGCTGGCATTCTTGAATCTGGGGCTGTTGTGACCTGGGGTCAGCCAGAATGTGGCGGAGACAGCAGCCAGGTGCAGGAGCAGCTGAGGAACATCCAACACATCCAAGCAAACTCGGCGGGTGCTGTTGCTGGCATTCTTGAATCTGGGCTGGGGTCAGCCAGAATGTGGCGGAGACAGCAGCCATGTGCAGGAGCAGCTGAGGAACGTCCAACACATCCAAGCAAACTCGGCGGGTGCTGTTGCTGGCATTCTTGAATCTGGGGCTGTTGTGACCTGGGGTCAGCCAGAATGTGGCGGAGACAGCAGCCAGGTGCAGGAGCAGCTGAGAACGTCCACACATCCAAGCAAACTCGGCGGGTGCTGTTGCTGGCATTCTTGAATCTGGGGCTGTTGTGACCTGGGGTCAGCCAGAATGTGGCGGAGACAGCAGCAAGGTGCAAGAGCAGCTGAGGAACGTCCAGGAAATCCAAGCAAACTCGACAGGTGCTTTTGCTGGCATTCTTGAATCTGGGGCTGTTGTGACCTGGGGTCAGCCAGAATGTGGCGGAGACAGCAGCCAGGTGCAGGAGCAGCTGAGGAACGTCCAACACATCCAAGCAAACTCGGTGGGTGCTGTTGCTGGCATTCTTGAATCTGGGGCTGTTGTGACCTGGGGTCAGCCAGAATGTGGCGGAGACAGCAGCCAGGTGCAGGAGCAGCTGAGGAACGTCCAACACATCCAAGCAAACTCGGCGGGTGCTGTTGCTGGCATTCTTGAATCTGGGGCTGTTGTGACCTGGGGTCAGTGTGGCGGAGACAGCAGCCAGGTGCAGGAGCAGCTGAGGAACGTCCAACACATCCAAGCAAACTCGGCGGGTGCTGTTGCTGCATTCTTGAATCTGGGGCTGTTGTGACCTGGGGTCAGCCAGAATGTGGCGGAGACAGCAGCAAGGTGCAAGACCAGCTGAGGAACGTCCAGGAAATCCAAGCAACTCGGCTTGCTTTTGCTGGCATTCTTGAATCTGGGGCTGTTGTGACCTGGGGTCAGCCAGAATGTGGCGGAGACAGCAGCCAGGTGCAGGAGCAGTTGAGGAACGTCCAACACATCCAAGCAAACTCGGCGGGTGCTGTTGCTGGCATTCTTGAATCTGGGGCTGTTGTGACCTGGGGTCAGCCAGAATGTGGCGGAGACAGCAGCCAGGTGCAGGAGCAGCTGAGGACCGTCCAACACATCCAAGCAAACTCGGCGGGTGCTGTTGCTGGCATTCTTGAATCTGGGGCTGTTGTGACCTGGGGTCAGCCAGAATGTGGCGGAGACAGCAGCAAGGTGCAAGACCAGCTGAGGAACGTCCAGGAAATCCAAGCAACTCGGCTTGCTTTTGCTGGCATTCTTGAATCTGGGGCTGTTGTGACCTGGGGTCAGCCAGAATGTGGCGGAGACAGCAGCCAGGTGCAGGAGCAGCTGAGGAACGTCCAACACATCCAAGCAAACTCGGCGGGTGCTGTTGCTGGCATTCTTGAATCTGGGGCTGTTGTGACCTGGGGTCAGCCAGAATGTGGCGGAGACAGCAGCCAGGTGCAGGAGCAGCTGAGGAACGTCCAACACATCCAAGCAAACTCGGCGGGTGCTGTTGCTGGCATTCTTGAATCTGGGGCTGTTGTGACAGCCATGTCAGCAAGCAAGCAGCTCGGCGGGTGCTGTTGCTGGCATTCTTGAATCTGGGCTGGGGTCAGCCAGAATGTGGCGGAGACAGCAGCCAGGTGCAGGAGCAGCTGAGGAACGTCCAACACATCCAAGCAAACTCGGCGGGTGCTGTTGCTGGCATTCTTGAATCTGGGGCTGTTGTGACCTGGGGTCAGCCAGAATGTGGCGGAGACAGCAGCCAGGTGCAAGAGCAGCTGAGGAACGTCCAGGAAATCCAAGCAAACTCGACAGGTGCTTTTGCTGGCATTCTTGAATCTGGGGCTGTTGTGACCTGGGGTTTTCAAGAATGTGGCGGAGACAGCAGCCAGGTGCAAGCGCAACTGAGGAAAGTAAGTCACATCCAAGCAACTGTCGAAGCTTTCGCTGCCTTTCTTGAATCTATCCATACGCTGGCGGAGACAGCAGCCAGGTGCAAGCGCAGCTGGAGACCGTGTGTCACATCCAAGCAAACTCGGCGGGTGCTTTTGCTGCCATTCTTGAATCTGGGGCTGTTGTGACCTGGGGTTAGTCAGAATGTGGCGGAGACAGCAGCCAGGTGCAAGAGGAGCTGAGAAACGTGCATCACATCCGAGAAACTGGTGCTTCTGTTGGTGGTGTTTTTGCTGCCGTTCTTGAATCGGACGCAATTGTGGCCGGGGGTCGTTGAGAATCAGGGCGAGACAGCAGCCAAGTGCAAGAGTAGCTGAGTTGAATATGGGGGCAAATCTGATGAAATAGTATGCTGGAAGCAGCCCCATAGCCCATAACTGTTGCTTAGAGCTGGGGTTGCACTACATCATATTATGTCATCACATTATATTATATTACATTAGTTATACAACATATATTTATCATGAATGTCATACATGACATACCTGACAGACCTTACATATGTTGCATACTTTACGTACATTGCATCACATCTCACACCACATCACATTACATTTCGTCACATTACATTACATTGCATTACATTGCATTACATTGCATTTCCTTACATTACGTTACATACATTACATGAAAGCTACAATGCTGGGTGTCGCCAATCAAACACACATCCAGATTCACTGGGGGTCAATTGGGAGTGGGGGCTTGGACATTTGGGGAGCAATCCCAGCCGCGAATTGGGCCGACCGTTCGGGGTGAGCATGCTCCGCAAACTCACATCTGCAAACTTGCGCAACTACCCTTCCAGCAGCCAATAGAGACCCGATCCTTTTCGGTTTCCCCTTTGAGCCCATATTTTGTTCCTTTGTTCGCAGGGTTGAGGTAGTCGTGCTACATTTAAGAAGGGATGCTTTACTTTGGGAGAAGACCCCGTATTAATCTGCCGGGTTGGTCAATCTGGGTTCGACATTGCAGGGCGCGCTTTTTAGAGATCGAAACCGGTGCGAGTTGATGGGGAAACAGAACAAACGCTTTTTTGCGGGTACGAAGGCAAAACATGGATGAGCTTGTTTTGGGTTCTATGTTATATGTTAAAGTGCGAGGGAGTAGTTGGACTTGGTTGGTTGTTCTTTCGATGAAATGAACCCAAGGACCTGCGCCTAGAGACACCCGTGCTAGTGGTGAGTCTGCACGTGATCGCCCGTCAAACTGGGACACTCTAGCTTTGATGTCTGGCGCCTACTTGTGAGCCTCCAACAGGAGCCTGTGAGTGGGCTACCTATGGCCGAACTGAGACACGGGACGTTCAGGGAAGCCGGCTTGAGCCAGGTGATTTCGACGTTCGTTCTGAGAAGAAGCATGAGAGATAATTAGGCGGTTCTACTCTGGCCCTTGGCCCGGTCAAGCAAAACCACTAGTGGGGGTGAAACGTGGTCGGAACATGTTTAAACAATGGATTGGCCCGCCCTGGTATCACGGCGTATTACAGAATGAGCGGCACGAACCTGAATGACCATGTTGATAAAAACCCAAACTTAAGAGGTTTTGTGGCTGCTCGCATGAGTCTGGTTGCAAATTGCAGCGACCTCAGAATGATCATGTTTGGTTTGCGACCTTTTTCATCTGATCCCCTGTTTTCGATGAGTGAATTCCTGGTTCTAGAGGGTAAATGGGAAACAACCCCTAACCTCAAACCACCTGATTTGAGGGAAGCTGATGATTATTTGCAGCCAGGTGAGATCAGCAGCCAAAGGAATGCATGAAGTCTTATGAAGTGCCGCCAGGTGACGCACATCCAGACACGTGTGGTGGCACAGAGTGGCGTGCATGTTTCGCGGGATTTGAACATGGATTTTGCAGAGAAATGCACTGAGCGGTGGCGAGTGTACGAATGCTTTGATCGGTTGAGTGTTTTCAAGTTTCCCACCAACTTGTCAGTTGGGAGGGGTGACATCACCTTGTCCGGCTGGATTCCCGGGCAGACCCACGTCGCCTACGGAGTAAACGATTGAAGCAAACTTGAACTGAGCCCCAGATGGCTGTATCCTTTCTTTTGCAGTTCAAGTTTTTTAACGTGTGGACCGAGCATCCACATAACGGCCCGAGCAGAACAAATAAAGAGAAGCTCGGGGCAACTTCATGATCGGTCGGCAAAGGCGATCGGAACTAGCCCGAAAAGGTTCATTCAGATGGAGCGAATAGCTTCGGTACATGGCTCCTCAGGTTGTAATGTCAGTGTTCAGAAGCGGTAGGTCATAGAGTCGAAAGAATGGGCATAAGGCGTGTAATCCTGCCTCATTGAAATGAGGTCGCAGGATGGGTCCCTTGCTGCGGGCACCCTGTGAACATCTACCGTTTCTTCAGCTGTTTGAATGGATCAGTCGACAAATCTTTGGGTTTTCGGCAAAGCTGAGTTGCACTTGAGTCAAGAGCCATGAAGGCCCTGCAGGTAGGCGAGAAACACGCAATGCGCATAGCATCAAACGATGCACCGATTCATTGCCCCTCGCGGTTTCCCGCATTGATTGACATTTGAGAGCCGTGCTCTTTTATCATTGAGGGCTTTCCTTCCATTTCCTTCCATTTGCTTAAGAATATGTTTGTTTTGTTGTCCCCTTTTGGTTGTAAAGGGGATCTATCCCTGCTGGACATATTTTACGGTTTCCAGGGGACGAAAACGCAAATGGGCGTTTCATGGTTAGCTTCATTGCGCATGAAACTGCGAGAGATCGCCCATGCGATCTGGGGGTTGGGTTTGACTGACCCAAAATTAAGGAGGTTGCTCGTACGTTTCTACAGACAGGGGGTTCGGGGTGCACCCTACTTTCAAGCCACTGCCGTTTCGCAACCAGGGGCTTTTTCCAGTTCGTTTTTCCGGTTGGCTCCCTTGAAATTCGCAGCGGAAAGCGTCCCCCTTTGTTGACAGCCTGTTGGATAGTACAGTGCACCATGTTGGCTATTCGGATGTGGAGGATGGTGAAATGGCACCCAAATCAACGACAATCAAAGGCAGATGGTGTGGAAGCTTATGTCATTGAAATTCAGCTTGGTTCCTTTAAGGAATTCCCGGTGAAGCCTAGATCGGAATTTGCAATGGGGGCTTATCGATGGGCTCAGGCATTCAGCCTTGCGCAAGCTTAGTCGATGCGGAGCCTGCCTCAAAGAGAATCCTTGGCTGACCAGTGTTTACCTGGGCTTCATTGGTGTTGAAGTTCGCACTGGCTCGGATGTTTGCGCAGCTAAATCGACTTACTGAAGGGAATTGTGCATTTCCATTTGAAAAACCATGCTCAAATCGTAAAGCAGTGTGCAATCCCGTCTTACCTTGGTCTAAAGGGAGCCAAAAGGCAAACCAACCGCCATATTAATAGGAGCAGAGATCCCCCGTATCGGACCATATTTTGGTTGGTTTGCTCGAAGGGCACGGCTGAATTCGCCAGTCAAATAGCTTGCGAGTGACGGTGCCGGTCCACTTCGTAGCTTCACTCAGCCCGGTGAAGCTTTCCACGACGTATTGACAGTTTTACCCACATGCTTGATCTTTCTCAGAAATCAAAGTAAGAAACTCGAGGTTCTTGGTGTTCCTCTTAGGGCTCCTCTTTTTTATTCACACATCCAAACAGCCAAAAGATGTTCCTCGATCCCGAGCTTTGCTCAATTCAGGTATGGGCACTGAGTCCTTCCACGTGCGGGATATCTCTGCCGGGCATCTCAGAGTTTGAGCTTCGGTCAAAATGACTGGTGCATGGTGACATGGACGAACTGACTTCCCATTATAAAAGGCAGGTGACTCCGATCTGTCCTGTGTCCGCTTGAAACGGAGGCTCGATACGGATTTTAGATCACGGTAATAATTCCTATTGAGGGGCTACAATTGGACCATAGCACACAAGGATCAAGAGGCTTACTCTTCGGAGCAACGCGACATATTCATGATCATGCACTGTAGTGATGGGGAAACACAGGGTAAACTTTACAGAATCCAATGTCATAGGGGGACCATGAATGTTGGCAATATCGTCCATGGCTCACCTGCAACCAAAGTGAAGCCAAGAGTTTCCAAAGGGAGCTATATCTTGAAGGCGATATCATTTTGTTGCTGGTAATTGACAACTGGCGAGCTTTCACTGTAACGTCAGTAGTGGCTCATTAACTGGAAACTGGTGGCTTGTCACTGGTGAAGGCTTGTCACCGGTAACTGGTGTGCTGCAGTTCGCCTCTTTCTCTCACTGCGCATGGACACCAAAGCCACGGAAATCCCCAGGATCCCAATGCTGTGCTGTGGATGGATAGATTCCATTTCACTGGGTGGCTCCCAGCCATCCCCTTAGCTTTTTGGCCTTTAACCCACCACAAGCTAAACTTTTAGCAGGCTGCCCAGTTCAAGCACCGGTTGGGATCGGTTTCTCCTAGCCATCGGGGGTAATCCATCCCGACAGAAGAGGAGGTCCATTCACGCAGTAAGGCTTTACCATGGTTGTTGTTGGGAAACCTTTTACATGTTTGCTTATTGTGGTTTAGTGGGAAATCCCCACTCAACTGCTAAATATTAATTGTTTGCTCCCCTTCCAACGTCAACCAAGTTACTCGAGGTGAGGCAATTTGGTCATGTCTATTTGTTGGTCATGCCTATTTGTTGGTGCATGTTGCTTGGATGTTAGGACTTTAACTTTTTGCCAACTAATGGGTTTTCCATTAAACCACTAAAAGTTAGACTTTTCGCAGGGAAGCAGAAAGCAACCGAGTATTTGTTGGGTGGTGTTTTTCCTTGGAGAGCGTCCTCTCTTTCCGGCTGAGCTTTCGAGGTCATCGTGACGGCGTTGGCCAGGGTGAACTGCCACACACTCAGTCGCTTGACCCGCTTGCCTCCTTCCGATTCAGCAAATCTTCAGTGGAATACAACGCTCCGGCCTCTTCATTTGTTCTGAAATACTGTTCAAACATCAGAAGAACTTTGTTTGTTTGTTTGTCTTTTCTTGGAAAGGGGGTCCCTTTCATTATGGGAACCTTCAGTTGGTGGTTTGGATTTGGATCTGAACCCCGGGCTCCAAACCACCAACATTAGGCGGAAGTTGATTTAACATGAAGTGCCCAAACCATGGTGGCTCTCGGAAAAAAACGGGGAAACAAACATCCAGAATGGTGTCTTTCAAAATCCACAAGTACCACCTTTTCCCCAAAAAACTCAACAGATCAGCGTCAACTTGTCTTCAACATCTCTGAGAGTTGCTGGTCATGGTCAAGAGTCGCGAAGCTCTGGGGTCGTGGGCCTTGGGTATCAGTTTTTCAGTGGGGACCATTTTGTTGGGCATCATTTGGTTTTGTCTCAAAACTGGGGAACCATGGAAAATGGTTGGTTTCCTTCTGGGTTTCCTTTACAGTATACCCTCGAAAACCTACACACACCCCAGTGACATGGGAACTTTAGGTCCTCACGGAAGATTTCTCGCTTCAGGCGCGAAGTTTTTGTGTTTGCCGTGACCACCACGATCATACGCGCCAGTCTTGCCAATGCACATTGCCTTGAAACTTGCATGCAACCCAAAGGAGTCTCCTGTACCTAAACCCTAACATAAAGCTCCGCGTAGAGGATCGATCCTTTTGATCGATAGGTTGAATCAGATTTGATATTCAGGGGAAGCATGCTTGCAGTCAATTCGTTATCAAACAAAGTAACTAGGACCAAGCTGAAGCTTTTAACTTGCAACGTGGCAAGCCTCGCAACTATCCTCTGAATAGAGGATCAAAGGCCCACTCATCCTCATGTGGATTTGTTTGCGAACTTGAGCGGATATGACGGGATAGAAGGGGCATCCCCAAATCAGGTTGTTAAAACAAAAAGGCGCCTCAACAACACCCGCAACGCCGCGCACCGATATCTGCACAATTGGCTCCTTAACCATGTCAGCCGTATTTGCTGGCCAGACCACCGGGTCGAAGACACGTTCATTCATTCATTCATTCATTGATTCATTCATTCATTCATTCAGTCAGTCAGTCATTCATTCATTCATTTATTCATTCATTCATTATTTGTTTGTTTGTTTGTTCGTTCATTCATTCATTTGTTTGTTCGTTCACTCATTCATGCATGCATTCATTCATGAATTAATTCATTTATTCATTCATTCAATCATTTGACAATTCGTTCATTTGTTCATTCATTCATGCATGAATGCATTCATTCATTCATTCATTCATTCATTCATTCATTCATTCATTCATTAATTCATTCATTATTTCTTTCATTCATGCATTCATTCATTATTTATTTTTTTTCTTTCTTTCTTTCTTTCTTTTTTCTTTCTTTCATTATGTCATTCTTTCATTCTTCGTTCGTTCGTTCGTTTGTTCGTTCGTTGTTTTTGTCATTCATTCATTCATTCATTCATTCATTCATTCATTCATTCATTCATTCATTCATTCGTTCATTCATTCCTTCATTCCTTCCTTCATTCATTCATTCATTCATTCATTCATTCATTCATTGATTGTTTCTTTCATTCATTCATTCATTCATTCACTCATTCATTTGTTTATTCGTTCGTTTGTTCGTTCATTCATTCATTCGTTTCTTTTTTCGTTCCTTATTTCATTCCTTTCTTCGGTTCTTCAGTCCTTTCTTTGTTTGGTCCTTCGTTCCTTCGTTCCTTCGTTCCTTCGTTGCTTCGTTGCTTGACCCTGCGCCATTTACTGCGCGTCACGATTTTTGGGATGCGTGTCATATCTCTCCTAACAAAAGAAAGCAAGTTGGTAGAGCTGTGTCACAGCTTTGTTTCTTTCATCTCAGCTTGTCTCAACATAAAAAGGTGGCGCTTGTGGATTTTGAGCGACACCATTGTGCTGTGTTTTTTTGTTTTTTCCGCGAGACACCATTGTTTGGGCACTTCATTTCAATTCAGCTTCCGCCTAATTGGTGGTTTGGAGCCCGGTGGTTGAGCTGCGTTGCTCAGTTTCTCCTGAGAAGGGGACCTGGACAGCGCGGACCTTTGTTTCCGTGAGAAGGTCCTGTAGAGCAACTCTGGCTTGAAACTCGTCTCGTGAAAAGTTCTGGAGAATCTTCCCCAGAACTAGCTCCCCCTTTTTGTTTTTTGGCTTTTCTGGGGTCCCTTTGTTTTCCACTTTTGCTGGGGTCCTAATTCCAGCCTAGAAATGTGATGCTGCCTTGCACCTCCTTGCGCAATCAAGGCCAAACGAAGGGATTGACCTTCATCGTCCATTTGCTTAAGAGCATTTTGTATTTTCCCCTGGTAGTTTTAAAGGGAGTCTATGACTACTGTTTTTTTGCCCCGGGGGGCTTAAGCAAATGGAAGTCATCGGACTGAGATCAATCAGCCCGCAAAGCCTTCACCAGCCAAAAGCACCCGAGATGAGAACAATCCCAACAGCCAGCCGTGAACAGAAAGCTCGCCGCTTCCTTACCCTCTCTCTTAGATGTTTTTGCTCTGTGTTTTTCGTGCATCGCCTCACCAGGAAGCCTCGATCCGGTTTTGTTTTTGGGCAATCGCTGACGTGGATCTCGCTTCAGCTCAGGAGTTTCAGTTCCATGCCTCACACTGAATGGAGGGTTTCAAGCTCATAGCCCATAAGAGATCTTTTCGTGCATGGGAGTGTGACCGCTGATTGGGGGTCCCTGATAACGCCTTTGGACACGGGTTTTGTACTCTACATGTTGCGGAGTTTGGCAGCTGGAATTCACCCAGAAGAACCTTGCGCCATGAAGGTGGATGTTCACCTGCCCAGTGGAGATGGGTTCTCCGTAGAAGTCTCGCCGACGACGCCAATCAGCGAGTTGAAGGCTGCAGCACAGCAGCATTTCCAGCGCCGCTTGAAGCTCACTGCAAAAGGCCGACATCTCGATTTGACGGCCACGATGAGCGAGGCCGGGCTGCAAGATGGGGATGTGGTGGCTGCAGTTGTGCAACTTGGCAACCTGGCTGCTGCCCGGAGCAAGTTCGCTTGGCATTGCAATGGGGGCGAGGTTGCGACCTGGGGTGTTCCGGAAGACGTCGGAGACAGGTTCCAAGTGCAAAAGCAAGTGAACAATGTCCAGCACATCCAAGCAAATGGCCGTGCTTTTGCTGCGATTCTTGAATCTGGGGCTGTTGTGACCTGGGGTGATCCAGAATACGGCGGAGACAGCAGCAAGGTGCAAGAGCAGCTGAGGGACGTTCAGCATATCCAAGCAACTCACTATGCATTTGCTGCCATTCTTGAATCTGGGGCTGTTGTAGCTTGGGGTGATCCAAAGTCCGGCGGAGACAGTAGCCAGGTGCAAGAGCAGCTGAGGAACGTCCAGCACCTCCAAGCAACTCAGCATGCTTTTGCTGCCATTCTTGAGTCTGGGGCTGTTGTGACCTGGGGTCAGCCAGAATATGGCGGAG
>CAUJNA010003226.1:696614-739114 GCA_963377175.1 Effrenium voratum
CCTACATGTTTGTATAAATGCTTCCGCCATGGCATGTTCAAAGCTACAGAATACCCAGAGCTGTACCCAAACCACACCCAAAGGCTCTGCCTGAGTGGGGTTGAAAGGGAGCGAGGGAGCTTCAATGGGCCCGTGATGCTTGGCGTGGGCACCACCTGAACACTTCTGACACACGCACATGACTCTGCAAATGCTTTAGGATTTGCACGCAAGTGCGGGAGTTTGCACGCAAAGTGCGGAGATCAAATGAGTTTCACCTGATAGCGACTTGTCTCAACAAGAAGTGTGGCGCAGGCACATCACAAGACCCTTCAACAAACGGCTGCACTGCTCATTTTCTCCAATTTTAGCTACCTGCATGCTTTGATCCGAAAGTGCGTAAATCCACCCAGCAGTGTGCAAATTCCAAACAAGCGCGCAGCCACAGCAAGGTTTAATCATCAAAGAGGCGCGCAAACGCGAAGCGACAGGAAACAATGATAGCACCCCTTTCTTTAATAATGCTTGTCGCAGGTCGGTTTGCCAGGTTTGCATGCTTGCCCTTTGTTGCCACCAGCATGGGCTTCACTACCTAATTGAACCGATGAGTCCAGCAAGTAGCTCCACCCTGGCCTGAACTCCAGATGTTCAAAGTCTTCCTTTGTTCTGGAAGATCCCTTGGTAGCAGCTTAGCACTAGCGCCAAGCAACGGGCTGCTGTGAATGTGTGTGTGCATTGGGGGATGCCTTTCCAAATGGTGCACGTAGAATTCCACCAGAAGTATGCAGCTGTGCATCCGAAGTGTGAAAAGGTTGAGGCTTCCCTGCTGAGTACAATCAAAACCCGGGTAGATGAAGGTTTGTAAGGGATAATCCCAACCATAAATAGCTGCGGATATCCGCCTTCTTAGTTCTTTACATAGTTCTGGGTAGACCATTTCAATACCGGGTTTTGACTATGACTCAGCTGTTTTTTTTGATATCCCTAGTTTTTCCGCAACAGTTGAAAGCTATGGGATTCAACAACTTCCGAAACTGTTGGGGATACCCGGGCTTATTTGTTGTTTCTTTTTCTTCCGGGGGGGGGGGCGGCGGGGCGATTTTTCAAGTATTTCTTTTTGTTGAGGGAGGGGGGGTTAACGAAAAGGAAACAAAGGAATGGAGTCCCCCCCCCCCCCCGTGGGGAAATAGGAAAACAACAAAAAAAAAAGCGGAAAAAGCCGAGACCCCACACCCTCCCTCGTGCACCCCGCCGCCTTGCGGCCGGAGGCGACGCCTTTGGAGCTGGCCAGGCTCATGCACGCCTGCATGCCGGGAAGCCCGTGAAAAACCCCTGGGAAGGCGCGAAATGGTTCGTGGCCGGTGGGGCAGCCACCGAAAAAAACGGGAAAAAGACTTGGTGCCACTGAAGAGCTGAGTGTACCCCTCTGCAAGCAATTTTTTTTTCGGGTATGGCGCCAAATGAAACCGGGGCGGGCAAGCCGCAGGCTTTGGGTGCCCATGTTTCCACTTGCCAGGTTTTGGCCCCTTTTGGAATTCCGGTTTTTTTTGAGCCACGGCCAAATATGGCGGGTCTCTGTCTCTATTTTTAGGGTACCTCTTGCTAAATATATGGCGTCAACCCTTGCGGTCCGCACAAAGCCCACAGTCCATCTGGAGCCGTTCTTAGTACTCGCTTTGAAGCACTGTGGTTCAGGCAACAGGTGATAGTTAATAGCCGCAAGGCTGTGGAGTCTGACAGCGGCCCCGGCAGAGAGGGGGGAGTCTCCATTTGAATGGCCTTTGGGTGACGCCCATGCCAACCTCAATCCACGTTCACGACCGCCCCGGCTTAGGAGCGTTTCCTGCCATGCGCACGACCTGTTCACGGCCTGCGTGCTGCACAACCGTGAGCAGGTGCTCCCGCCGGAATGCCCTTCCGGGATTTCAAGGGAAGCCAACCAGCGCAAAAAAAGCCACTACAAGCCGCCTGTAATCTGGTGTGGTTGAATTCAAAGCACCGGGATGGGGTCCCTGATTTTCTGACTTTGATACACCTACCGAGCAGACATACTCTCTTGAACCACGGCTATAAAGTGACAGAATCAACAATTCCAATGATGTTGAAGTGAAACGGGAATCAATATTGAAGCCAGGCATGTCTGCAAAGTGTTGCAAGAAGTTGCTGGGCATGCTTACTGGTGTTGCATGAATCTCTCGTCAACAAATTGTTCCCCGAACTACTTGCCATTCGGCATGTTCAAAGAATCCAGCAAGGAAAATGGACCATCTCGCGAATGGATCTTCGGACAACTTGGGTTTCGAACCATAGGTGTCCTTTTTGGTTGGTTTGCTTTAACAAAAACAGAGGGCCCTGGTTTACCTGGTGCCTCAATCATCTACCAGGGGCCATCTATTTTCCAACAAGCACACCTATGTTTCTGTCCTTGAGACAGAGCCCCAAGGCTCACCAGCCACAGGCCTAAGGACCGGGAGTCTCCTTCTGATCCTTTGAAAATGGGTCCCTGACCAACCATTACTTTTGGGTAACGACCAACCATTTTTTACGGGCCCTTAGGGGTGGGGGGTGTGTGGGTGGGGGTGGGGGTGGGTGGGGGTGTGGGTGGGTGGGGAGACTCCAGGATGATACTTCCCAGTAGATGGGAACCGCTACCCATGGTCATTTGGGGCCCGGGACTACTGATCAATGGAAGATGGCTCGGCGCTCGTATTCCCTTTGGGGGCAACGGGAGCGGAGGCGTCCGCAATGGACCCCGCGGGCTTGTCCAACGCCGCCTACGCCTTCGGCACCTGCTTCGAGGACCGCCGACGTCGATGCGATCGATACGATCCGCTTGGATTGACCAAGACGACTCGGGAGGACCCCCCCCAGATATGTGATCTCCGTTTGGTTGGCCCCTTCAATCAACCAAACAAAAGTTGGTTTCCCTTTACCCCAGATAGGTGGTCTCCTTTTGGTCCCTGGAGTCTCCCTAAGGACCCATATAAAAAAAGGGTTGGTCATTACCCAAAAGAATGGTTGGCCATGGACCCATGTTAAAAGGGTCCATAGGGAGACTCCAGGTTGGCCCTTTCAACCAACCCAAAAAACGGTCCCTCGAAACTCAGACAGACCCCAGATGTGGATGTTGGCATGGCCGTCCGTTTTTGGTGTCTTTAGGGCATGGCATGGCCAGTAGCAAAGCGCTTTCCACTCTGCTTTTGTTTGTTTTGTCGGGAGATTCCTGGTGTCGGTTCTCGCGTGCAAAGGTCCCTAGGTCCCTGCCCCACTGCGACTTTGCTGAGGAGCCTTTGGGATCTGTTTAAGAGCTATTTTTTGGTTGGCCCCCGGGTTCACCCTGTGGCCTTTGGTTTAGCCACCAGACAGGGTTGTCTCTTTTTGACCAGAAAACTAAGTGGGGTTGTCATGTCTTCAGCGTATTTGTTGTTAGTGGCTTTGAATGGAAGCCAAGAGGACAATCACCATTTTGGGGGTGCCTTCAAAAAGGAACGCATTTTACCTTGGCCCCCTCAGTCCAGGTTTCCTTTGGTATGCCAAGCTGGAAAATGGCAGCAAGAGGACGCTAGGAGATTCGCTTTTTTATATATTCATTTTCTAAACACCCAATCACCCAGATCATTCCTTTGAAAGTCACTTTGGTTGAACACCGATCTAGTTTCACGTGTCTATTTGTGCACGCCAACCTCAGTGAACGTGTCGAAATAGGCGGGGCCAATGGCCACAGCTGTTTCTTTAAACAAGTTCCCTTCAATCAGCTACCACTTTCTTGGTGGTTTGGGATTTTTACCCCAGTTGCCTTTGAAGCCACTTGGGAAGGGAGCCTGACGTCCAAACTATCAATCCAAACCGCCAGGGGGAAGCTAAGTTAACCTGGACCTTCATTCAGCACTTTTGGATTGGGCAAAAATAGGTGGCCCGAGCAGTTTTTTTTTCGTGACCCACATTTATGTAACAATGGAAGGTCCAGGAAGCTGGCACTAAGGACTGTACTGCTCTTGGGTTGGATCTGTAGACTTTATAACTTCTTGGGCTCCTGTCATATTTCCTTTTGACCAGCAAAAGTTGTCCACTTTTTGCTGGGGGATCTACAGCACCCAAGAGGAGGGCAAACTGAGCCGAGCGAACCAACCAGTCGAGCAGCCCATCCCAGAGGTTCACCTCGATTTCGGTTTCCCGCAGGTCGCGGAGGTCTCGCACATGCGGTACCTCCAGAAGATCTTCCGGCACATTCGCCTGGCCGGCGGCCTCAAGCGTGCTCCTTCTGGTGGGGAAGGGGGGGCGGGAGTTGGTACCCAGACGTCAGGGTGGGTTGCTTCCTTTTTAGGTTGGGGGGGGAAGGGGGGCGAGGGGGGGGCAGTTGCGCAGTGCCCAGTGGTGCCCTTTTGCCTTTTTTCTTTTGGGAGGGTTCCCCTGTAACATTTGAGTTGGTACCCAGACCTCAGGGAGGGTTGCTTCCTTTTTCCATCTTTTTCTTTTCGCGTGGGAGGGGGGGGTGGGGGCTGCTACCCAGAATCGCTTTTTCGGCGAGTCCCTTTAAAGATCCAGATCTTTGGGTGCTCTTTTTTCCTGAAACTACCAGTTGATTTGGCAGACGTCAAACTTTGGCTTGGCGGGTTTCCAAAAAACAACCAGTCAGCTCGGGGCACGGCAGAAGCTTCACACATGAACCCAACACAAATTCCAAATGACGTGCTAGGCGGCAGTTCAGAAGCCTGCTTTGTTGAGAAAAAGGTTCACGCAGCAGCTTGTGACCCATGCGGAAACTGTACTTTCCGGCATATTGGAAGTAATATACTGTAGCTTTCACGGAACTGCCAATGTGAAATGGTTCGCCGCAGAGTTTTAATGATAGGGGGCGGAGGGATGTTGAATTCTGAATTCTATGACATGTTGAGAGTTTCTGGGATTTAAACGCCCGCGCTGCGGTCAATCTGATCTTATGAGTGAATCAAAATCTTACCCAAGCCCAATGGAGAACGTGACTTTTCATCAAGATTCAGATTCACGGCATCTCGCCAATCGTTACTTGGTGGCTTCCAGCCATCTGGTTCTTTAGATGCTTAGCTCCTTTTAGTGTTAGTGGTGGTTTCCGTATTTAACCCACTACAAGTTAGTCACTTTTTGGGATCAGAAAACGGGCAGCCCGGCTTTAGTGGTAGACAAAAGTTCGGACTTTCTCTGGCCACACTCAGGAAATGAGAATGGTTCCCTTTTTTGGCTGTCCCAGCATTTTGGGTGTCATCGCAAATCCTTAATTTGAAGCATCAAAGCCTTAAACTCTCACAGCCGCCATCGGTTTGAGGCGTCAGTGGCGAGCCTCCCCCTCTTCCTGCCCCGCGAGATTGCGCGGGAGCCCGGCGACGGGCTGGGCATGCAGGAGGTCCCCTGAAAGATTGCGAGAGGTGCTCGATTTACTTTTTGGCGGCGGTTTCCCTTTGAAGGACTCTGTTCAACAATGGCCCAAACCACCCCTGAAAGAGACTTTTGCTGGCGGTTTCCCTTAGGACTCTGTTTAAAAACCACCAAAGGTTAAACAACAACCAAACTTGGGGCATCACCAACGAATAACAGCCCTTGCACAAGCCTACTTCAGCCACAACTGGATCGGCCCAAAAGTGTAGGCTCCCCAATATATCAGCCCGAACCACTACGAGCACTCAACTGAAATCCATACAAGTATGAAACCCGAACTGTCTTCCTTCTTTTGCCCAAGGTCACCGCATCAATCCAGCTTTCACCTGGGAGTGAGAGCTAGGGCTACGCAGGTTTTAGTCATTGGTTCATTTGGCAAGGTGCCATTCTGGTACATCTTTCGAGCCACAGCCACCTCTGAGCTGGACAACTAGCAGCAACACCAGGCCAGTTTATGTTATATTACTGTACTGCTATTGGGTTGGATCTTTAGACTTTAACTTTTTGGGTTCCTGTCATATTTTATGTTAACCAGCAACAAGTTAAACTTTTTTCTGGGCGATCTACAGCACCCAGGATGATTCTGCGAGCTTTTGGCCAACGGGAAGCAGTGAACGAGAGATGATCGACACGATCACAAAAGAAGGCCCAGTCACGATGTATCAAAATGGCACAGATTCGAATTTCATTGCCGGTTTGGTGTCATAGTTGCTTCCATTTGCTTAATAATATTGGTTTTTTTTTATTATCCCCTGTTGGTTTTAAAGGAAATCTATCTCTAGGAGATGATTTTTCATTTTTTTCCAGGGGACTCCAGCAATTGGAGGGTTGGAGGAGAAGAATGGGAGTGTGCTGACCAACCCAAAGATCAATGGGTGTCACCACATCATTCCTTTTGGCCAGGGGTCAATGGCCGCCTTGCCAGAGATGTGCAGCCAAACGAGCGGCACTTGTTTTGGGCATGCCCGTTTCAGGGTCAATTTGGGTGCATGCAATGGTTTTTTTTTCCACCTTTGGTGGAACAATGATCGACCCCTTTGTAGTGAAGCCTTCCTTGTTGAAGGGTCGCCAATTTTCACACAAAAGGTGGGGCAAAAAGACTCCGCTGGTTGGATGGGGATGGAGCTGGTTTCAGCTTGGATCTAAGTTCTTCAACAGGATTTGTTGACTACTTTTTGGCATGTCATCTTTGAGGAGGTAGTCTTGAAGTGGATCCAAAATGGCACCACCTACTTGTGAGGGGTGGCATGTGGCGGGACGCGCATTTTGCTTCGAATTTCCAATGGGGAACACCGACGAAAATGGTTGAATAGGCCGCCACATCTCGGTTGGGGAGAGCCACGAGAAGAACTTGCAGCAAGTCCTTTGGATCCCGCGCCCTCACGCAGCTCGAGGTGGGGCAACTCTGGTGTTGAGTTCCCATCCCCTCAAAGGAAACCAGTTGGAGTGTTTTCTCGGTGTTCCATCTCATTCACCTATCGCTCCAGCAAGAGCAGGTCATTGCAATCCGAATCCGAAACTCCATACTCCGAGGTGGGCCTCCTCAAGACCTACGTGCGCTGGCAAGTCACCTTCGAGTGCGGCCACCTCTGCAAGGCCGCTCCGCTTTTGCCCGCAGTTTCCCGGACGCTCATTTGCTGAGTTCCTGGACCTGAAACTTGTTGGTATGATCATTTTTAGTGGTAAACAAAAGTTCGGACGTTTTCTGGCCACCACTCAGGAAATGAGCATGGCTCCCTTTTTGGGCGTCCCAGCATGGCAGAACAGCTCTTCATTGCGGTCAGCTTAGCTTTTTGGTGGGTAGGATTCTCCTGATGGTGATTGAGTGGCAACCACGTACTTGGTTTTTGCTTAGTCGAGAGGATACGTGGCGATATGACGGGCACGGTTCATTCAGCTTGGGAGGGTGGTCTCTGTTTGATTCATGTGCCTGCTTGAGACATTTGAGCTAAGGGTCATTGTATTGAGTTATGTGTTGCCCCGCGGAGGACGCCATGGGAGGAGTATTTGTTTGGGCAAAAGCGTTGTGAACGGAGCCCCGCGCAAAGTTTGCGATAGAGGTCGCGAAAGTTAGTTTGTTTTTCGTGAAGATTGTCTTGCCCGGAACGAGCAGTTTCAGACCACCGCCAGATACAGCCTTATACATCCCAAGGACATATGGTTTTCCAGCAATTTGGGGGCGGGGGAAGAACAGGGCTGCACCCACAAAAAGGACATGTGCCCTTGGAGATGTGGCCTTTTTCAGGTTTTGATGGAAACCACTGAGGAAGCCTCTATGTTTGTTAACTTTTGCTTGGGGAAGTCTTAAGCTCAGGGCCATGTCCCAATCAAACCGACTTTGTGAGTTTCAAGGCGAAAGGGGCACCTACCTGGAGTCTCCATGACCCTTTAAAAATGAGAAAATGAGGTCATGAGCCCTTTGTTTTGGGTAATGACCATTTTGAAAGGGTCATGGAGACTCCAGGTACAAGTATGAAACCCGAACGCCCCGAGCGTTTTTTTGGGGGGTCGAGCCGAAATTGGTCGTTGGAGCGTTTTTTTCTCGTACCTAAAGGGCACGTTGGGTGCCTCAGGCATGGGGTTCCCCCTTTTGAGATGTCGCCCATGTCGCGCCTCCAGGTGGCAGATCGTATGGTGGCCACCAAGCAGCAGTTCGACCTGGAGACCTCGGTGTGGGGCCTGGACGAATCGATCGGATCTCCTTTTAGTTTCCCCGACCCCTCCACTAGCTAGGTCCCCCAGTACTGGCCTTTTTACAATGTTTTGGGGGAGGGTTGCCCTACCAAAATAGACTACAGAACAAAGGGCTCCCTTATTCTAACCTCTCTACTGGAGGACCTAGCTAGGCTCGGATTTGAGGTTCCAAAAGGTGACCGCTGGGCGAAATACTTCGTTGGATTCCAAGCCCTACGGTCGTACCCCGCCTGAAGGCCGAACTAGCGACCGTGGGGTTCTGGGAGTCAAGATAAACTCCCACCCGCGCGAAGCACGACCGCTGCCCGGTGAGTGATGTTCCCTGTATTCCTGCGGTTGCTTCCTTTTGGAATCAACCGAAAGACAGTCAAACGCAAGGGGGGAAAAGAAGGCGAGCTTCTGGAGTCTCCATGACCCTTTTGAAATGGGTCCATGAACTTATTAGTTTTTGGTAATGACCAACCATTTCTTAAGGGTCAGAAGGAGACTCCAGGTTTCTATCCACCGCAGACCAAACTCCTGTACCCCAAGTTCCTTCACTGGCCGTGGTTTGGGCGTGAAACTCGTTGAGGCTTCCTCTTAGCGGTCTTTGAGGACCCACAAGTCAGGCTCCGAGTACCCCCTACTCCAAATACCCTGTTATTCTAGGGCATGTTGGTGGAAAACCGATCGGTATTTTCAGACGAAATACCTCCTTAGGGGTTGATTCCCCATTCTTTTCGACATCCTTCTTTCCAAAAAACCATATTTTTGGTGGGTGTTCTGGAATTCCCGGGACAGAATGGACATGGAAGCTACCCCTGCCTGGAGTCTCCATGACCCTTTTAAAATGGGTCCATGACCAACCATTATTTTGGGAGTAATGACCAACCATTTCTTGAGGGTGGAAGCTACGACTCCAGGTAGATCCTTTTTAGATCGACATCTTGAGTGACTGGAGATGGCCGGTGGCCTCAACAGCTTCTCCGATCCACTGGATTCTCCGCTTTTTGGGTAGCTACGATCCCCATGGGTTTTGGGGATGACTCACATGGCCGTAGATCCGGGAAAAGAAGAACGCGTTTTTGTCTTGAATATTGGAGTTGGGGTCTGGCTCAAATTGTGAGTTATGATCCACCTTTCTTCAGGTCTGGTTGCAAACGGATTGGTCCCGTTGTTTTTGAAAACAAATCGCTAATGTCGATCTCGCTCTGGCTCTTGTTTATATAGTTGTCTAACAGCGAGGGAGCGAGGATCGGGGTGCATACCGGCCGGGAGCCTTCCAAGTGTGCAGTACAAACGCCGCTGGCTGGGAAACGGCCGAGCATGGGAGGTGACGCAGGGTGCGGGGGCGTGTGGGATTTGATCCGGCCAGAACGTTACTCATGGCGTCGTGTAGATGCCGGTCGGATTTGGTCCATCGAGGGGTAGCGATGGCGAGGACACAGCGTTCGTGTGCCGGTGAGATTTCGCCCACCGAGGCGTACAGCGATAACGGTGATATCGTTCGTGCGCTGGTGGGATTCGAGAATGAGACGCCGGTGGGATTGTACTGGTGAGATTACATGCTACCAGCCCGAGCGTTGTGGAGGGAGACAGATCGTAAAGGCGATGAGCCCTGACGCAAGCAGTGTCAGCCTCGTCTGCTTGCAATGTTCCTGGGCTAGTCAAGTGGGCTGTGAGTCCGAGGAGCGGTGCCACAGCCGCACAGTGATCCCTTCCCCCTAAGAAACGCGACCGTCTGCAAATTAAAGCCATTGGCCAGGCAATAGTAGCCCAACTTTGGCGGCATCGCACGAGGTCAACGGCTTGCACAACCTTGCGCTGCTGTTTGCCTGGCTCGCTTGGCAATGAATCTAAGCAGCGCATCAGGCAACTGCGGCAGCCGTGGAGCGCAGCTTTCTTCCTTGGTCTCTGCTAATAGGTGGTTTTTCAGGATGTGTTGCTCGCGTGGAGCGTTGTTAATTGGAGGTGGACTTGAAGGTTGTGACCTGTTGAATGAGAGTGTGCATCTCACATCTTGGTTTGGTAGAGGCCTCAAGCACAAGGCATGCCATGGCTGGTGCCATGTTGGCAGGGAAAGCAAAATAGGGACTGGTAGCTCACGTCACCTGGACATAGGGCCCCCTCCATGTTTGACGTTTTAGTCTTGACTAATCATCAAGCAGACATTGGACATATTAACTTCAGTGTAAATGCAGAGTTGGACCAACGTGCACTGTGCTGTTGGATAGCTGCTGCAGATTGCGCAGAATGAATTTTGGCACATGGTCTGCCAGGAGAGGAGCATGGTCCCATGGCCTAGCATCGCGCATCTTAGGTCCAAGTGCTTCGCTTTGTTGAACCTGCAAGGTGGTGGCGATGGGACACATACCTGCATTGGCGAATGCAAAGGGAGGCACCAGTTCCATCGGACCAAGGGTTCATTGTCCAAGACAAGAAAGACGGACCAAAAGCTGAGTCCCCAACCACAACCCCCAAATCAGAAAGACTCCTTTCGGAGAAATGTAGTTATACATATACATTGTGTATGTATGTACATATATATATATATAATATGTATTATGTGGCTTGTTTTGAGGTACCCTTTTGGGGCTTCTTTACACAGAAGTTAACATGACACCACCCGTTTAGATGATTTCCCTATTCGTAGACCCACATATTGGTTCATAGGGGGACAGATTGCGACGTTTTGTTTGGCATGTTGAGTTAACCCCTTTGAACCGAATCGCTTGTTTGGTGTCAAGTCTTTGATCCAAGCAGACGGACATGTAGGAGACCTACGTAATATTGAAAGGGGGCGCGGCGCATGTGCTTTTTTTGACCAGGTTGCAAGAAAGCGAGGGAGTGCCCCTTTTCAGTCTCCTTTTGATTATGTTTCCGACTTGCAAAATGTCCCGACCTGCCTTTGCCTGAGTGTTCAACCTACTTACGACCCACATGAGAACATATCAACACTATATTTATAAGCGGAATGCCAGGGGTTGGATATATATATATATATACACAGCTTATACTCTGTGGCCGTCAACGTCCCAGCGGTTCCTGCCAGCATGCAGCGCAATGCTGTGCGGGGCCGCGACAGCGGGTCCAGCCGAGCGGCATGGGAGGCACGCGACCCGGTTTGATCAATCGACTGGGTCAACGTTTGGTGAAGGTTTCAAATCCAGGTGCCTGATTTTGTTTGGCCAAAACAGTTACGCCGAAATTAATCCATAGGGGCTTCACCTATTGTGGCACATATCCAATTAGGGTGGGTGGGTTGAGGAGCAACCACAGGCAAATTACGTTCTGTTGCCCAAAACCAACCCTTTGACCTTTTGTTTTTCTCACGTTTGTTTCATTGTTGAGGGCCAAAAGGTTGAGGTTGACCCTGCAAGGGTCCTTTGGGCAGGTGAGGGTAGGATACTGAGAGCCCTTTTTGGATTTGTGGGGGGGGGATTTCACTTTGAAGGGAGTGCTCGAGTCTGGAGAAATCCGCAAGGCTTACTTATATGATTTCATGTTCCAGTTTACCCGGCGGAGGAACGGTGGAAAGTATACTTTGCAACAAGGCCAACTCCCCCCCCCCAGAGTTCAGTACCGACGGAAGCAACTGTTGCAGGTTCGTTAGCCCCACAGTGAAGTCCCAGCCCAAACCTCAGTCCGGGCCGCAACTCCATTGTTACCGGTGGTAAGGTTTCTCTTGAAGAGACCCCTCTTTTTTGAGGGTAACTACTCTTCCAGGGTTGGCTTAAAGGGAGATCAAAAGCAAAATCACCCGGGTCCCTCAAAAACGACACGCCCATCTGAGGTCTGTCAACCTCCCAATACCCCCCCCTCCCACTAACACCCTTAAGTTGCTATTTCTCAGAATAGGGGCACCCCAAACATGATGTCTCCTTGTGGATTGCCTGAAAAAAACACATCCAAACATGTCATAAGCCATTTTGCGAAACCTCCTCATTTTGAGAAGCCTCCCCGAAAAGGAGTACCCTCCAAACAGACTGAATGTAAAGCTTCAGAGGGGGTTCTCTTCAAAACAGTGGACCCGAATCCCCAGCTGAATGCACTAAATGGTGTCCACCAAAGGGTTCCCAAGATCCACACCCGGTCCCCGGAGAGAAATCGATCTCCCAGGCAGTGTCTAGAGCGGCGCGCAGTCTGCTGGAGCCCGCCCGGTAGCCAAAGTCATTTCCCGCGAGGATGGATACAGTGTGGTCTGGAGTTTGGTGCTTTTGCGAGTTTGAACCGGGCAGGTGAAGGGATAATCCGCCTTTCAAGTCTTTACACGGTTTTGGGTAGACCATTTTAATACCGGGCTTTGATTGTGACTCACTTGAGCCACAATCAAAACCCGGGTCGGGTAGGTGAAGGGAGAATCCCAGCCAGACATAGTTGTGGCCGCCTTTCAATTTTGTTACGCGGATTTGGGTAGACCATTTTATTACCAGGTTTTGATTGCGACTCACTTCCTCTTGAAGCCAATGGGGAAAGCACATTCAAAGAACATCGAATCCACCAAACCACCACTTCGCGGTAACTTGAGTGTTTGCCACTAATATGGATTGGTGGCTTGGGTCCCTGGTTCTCTTAGAGGGACTGTGGGAAGCAACCCAACATCCAAACCACCAAGTTCCTTTTGGTTTTAAATGGAAACTCGCAGAAAACCAACTGGTTTAGGGGCGCCCTACCTTGAGACTTATCCAGAATATGCATCGTTTTCGCACGATTCCTCGGACCCACGCTTCTGGGATCTTCTGTTGATCTGTTAAGGTTCATTACATATGAACCATGATCTAAACATATGATTTGTAGTTGAGGGCAAGAACTGAGATTGTATGGAACGTGCAGATTTCGTCCGGAGGGCAGCGCAAGCTAGCAGCGTGGGTTCCCAGCAATGGAACCTTTTCCCCAGAAAGGGTTCCCTTCTTGAGCCAGGATCAACAGGCTATTATAAGCTGTGGCACTCGTGACAACAGAATTCTGGGAATGAAAGCCTCATCCCCCTTTCCCCCGCACAAGGGGTCGGCAAAGGCGTTTTTCAGATCTGATTCTCTCGGATTTTTTACTTAACGGCAGTGCAGGGCTGGATCCCTCGCCCTTGGCCGATGGACCTCGACAAATCACCGCGGCTTGGGGAAATTTTGGCCGGACATGGGGGAATGAAGTTACATCCCCATTT
Source organism: Effrenium voratum (assembly GCA_963377175.1). Taxonomy (NCBI): domain Eukaryota; class Dinophyceae; order Suessiales; family Symbiodiniaceae; genus Effrenium; species Effrenium voratum. The sequence continues at coordinate 709,843 of CAUJNA010003226.1, forward strand.
CGGGGCGTTCTTTTGCGTGGGTTGGAGGCAAGAAGGCTTGTGGCAGAGAGGCTTGCCGGATTTTCCCAGGGTGTTTTAAAAAAAAGTTCGGCGAAGCAAACCTTGTGCACCGTGGCTTAGATACCTCTTCCCCGCCCCTCCCCCGACAGCGAGTGATTTTTGTTTGCAGGGAGGGCACCAGCATCTGCGTTCGGCGGGTTGCGAACCTTGAGCCAAAGCAGGTTTTTTGGCATGCCTGGAGTCGCCTTCTGGAAGGTCAATGGGATCATTACCCCAAATATCCAAACTAGCTTTTCTTATTTAATGGGAACAGATGTCTTTTTAGTGCTTTTTCAACCAATGGTCGTCCTATGTTTTATGGACCTTTTGACCAACCTCCAGCTTTGTTTTCATCTTCAATCCGTTGACTGATCACGGGAGTTGCAGCTTTTTCGCTTTCTCGGGCTACACTTGTCCAAGCCCGCGAAGGGTCCACTGAGTTTCTCCAGAAAGGGGTCACCCCCCAAGGCAACGTCACTCCCTGAGTTCCCGGACTTTAATGTTAGTTGGAAGCAAACCGGAGCCAATGTTCCTCACTGGATTGGCCAAGCCTGGTTCAGAAAGGAGTGTATTCCAACATGATGTTGTGAAGGCTGTCGGCAGGTTGAGAGAAGGATGGGAACCTCAAAGATTGGTTGCAAGAGCAGAAATCGAGGTAGCTGACTCTCTGCAGATGGAAGGTCCTTTTGTCAGGTCGGACGAAGCGACAGCTGCAATCATTTACGGAGGTCCTATTCCTGGAGTGACGGCAATCGTTTCCAACAAGTTGCGCAGATATTTTGTGGCAGCTTGTGTGGAACAACTGATCTCTATGTCCATGGTGCACTCAATTGCTCTCACAGGAGAAGATCCGGCGGATACTCTTCTCAGAATTCGCCGTCACTTGACCCCCTTGCAGGAAGCTAGCAGGAGAGTGAAGAAGGAAGAAGAGACCAGCTGCGAGTAGGAAAGTTGCTCGAGGTGAAGTCCCTGTAGGGAGCATGTATGAAGACGAAGCTGAGTTGTCTTTGGCAGAGGATGCTCCTAGAGCCCTTTCCGAAGAGGAGCTCATATTCTTCGGCCATTCTTCTAAAGAATCAGATATGGCTATGGAAGAAGATTGGGTGACATCCCACCCATTTCTCTAGGGCTTGATTCCAACCATTCTTTTCAAAAGCCGGTGGTTTTCACTAAGTTTCTTGAGGTTTGCTAGAAAGAAGGATCTGTGGAAAGAATGGACATGGAAGGTACCCCTAGAACCATAGGAAACCAGCCTGGGAGGTGACCTTCTAGATGTAAATGGGGAAGGTACCCCCAGCCGAATTTCGAGTGTCGGGTGGTAGTGTCAGGTTTGGTCCGCAGCGCGCTCCAATCAGCTGGACCTGCCCAGCCTCCTGAAAGCCGTGGAAGCCGCCGTGGCCGCTCCGGCAAGGTTTCAGCGTTGCGGGCGAGCGAGGAGGTTGGTTTGCCGCTAGGCCATGGGTCATAACATAACCCATGTACCACCTATTTTGATGTTCAGGGGTACGGGGTTTTCACCCAGGGAGCTCGATCCAAGCTTGGCCGTTCCTTTTTGGTGTCCATTTGTAAACCCACCTTAAGGCAACACACACACACACACAACCCACAACCGCTTGTTTGAGCCAGATCAGAAAGCCCAGCTGGTCCCAAAGCAGTTGGGGGAGGGCTGAGGGCTTGAGCAGGGCTGCCAGGCCGGCCAGTCAGAGCGGGTATGTGTCAAAATGTGTACATCCATTTGCTTAAGAACCATTTTTGTTAGTTTCCCTTTCTGGTTTTAAAGGGAATCTATCACTACTGGAAACGTGTTTCTTTTTTTCCAGGGGGCTTAAGCAAATGGAAGTGTTTGGATCTGTCCAAATGCGCCCCCTTTGCGGATTCCCCATCCCGCAAGGGATCCCTACGTTTGACACAGTGAGAGAAAAACCCTCCCGTCCACATGCGATTGTGCAGAATAGGTTGGGGATAACCTGAATACAGGTGGTGTTCTTTGACTAGGTCCCCCAGTAGTGCCCTTTTACGTTTTTTGTTGTTTTTTTTTTGGGGGGGGGTTCCCCTACTAAAATCGACTACACAAAAAAATAGGGTACCCTTATTCTAAGCTCTCTACTGGAGGACCTAGTTTATCTTTTTGGATTCCGCGCATGCTTCCTAACCGGCAAAAAGCTCAAAACTTTTTGCTGGGGGATCTATTGGTTTTTCCCATTCCCCTCTTGCAACAAAACGGACCCAACTAAAACGGAACGAACCAACTGAACAAAGAAAAAACTGAGGATAGGTTGGGGGTAGCCTGAATACAGGTGTTGTTCTTTGCAGAACCAACTACTCACCCGAAACGGAAGCTGCCGGATCCGCTGTCGCCATCTCGGCCAGGCCCTGCAGGCCGGGCAGCGGGTGATCTGCCTGGCGGTGGCAGACGCGCTCTTGCGGCGAAAGAAGGAGCTGGATGGGCCCGGGGCCCCCGGGGCCCGAGAAGTCGGCGTTTTCTTGTTTTTTCTTCGCTGCTCTTGGCATGTTTCCCCCCCCCCCGTTTGTTTTTTTTGGTTCTGCCTGGAGTCTCCATGACCCGAAGTAAAAATGGTTGGTCATTACCCAGAACCATGGGGTCGTGGACCCATTTCTTCACTGTTCTTCTCATGTGTTTTTTTTTTTAAATAAAAACAAATAAAAAATATTTTTGTTTAAATGTTGGTTCTGTTTTTGGTTCTGTTCATTTTTACTGGGGCTGCAGAAAACACCGTTTTTTTGCTAGACCCAGAGTAGAGAAAATTAGTTTGGGGGCGGCGAAGCTGGCCTTGGGGAGTCCACTTCCAACTTGCGGTTGGAGAGTTCTGGTGGGGTTTCCTTGACTCTGGTGATGTGTTCTATCAGGCGCCCCGTCCACTGTGGGGCATCTAGTTGAATGGTTGAAATGCTGCCCTGGAGCAAGTCGAGAGAACACCAGGAATAAAGACCCAGTTGCCCAGTGGGTTGCTTTTAAAACTTGTTTTGGGGAAGGGGTCCCCCTGAATTTAACCTCAACCAACCCAAAAAGGGTGCCGATTCTTTTTTTTCCACGGAAATCCACTTGTGGATTTTCAGGAAGCCCCGAATCTGGCGGAGGAGGTGTTTCCGGACCCCAAACGGGAAGGACTCCTTCCAACATGGGATAGGTGTGTCAATCCTGGGTTCCCATGCTGAGAGGCCTCACGCATCACTGACATATTGCTCCTATGACTTAATCCGGCCTCAGGGTTCCCCAACTGCCCTTAATGGAAAGCCGACCAGGAACGGATCTCCTAAGCAAACAAGAACCATCAAATTCAACCGTGGGACCCATTTAGACAGTAATCCCCCTTTTGTACTTTGAGTCAGATGTTCGCATACGAAATTTCCGGTACTCCCCCTGGTTTCTCTGCTGGTTTCCCTTCAATACCTTCCAAGAGTCCCATTTGAGACATGTTGTGTATAAGGGAGAGGAATGGCCTTGGATTTTCCCAAAGCTTCAGTTAAGTCGACTTGCCACAACCTTGTGCCCAAGGTCAATGCGAAAGGGGGGGTGGGTCCTGGAAGATATTTGTTGAGTTCCATGTTGGTGAGCGGCTTATCATTCGGAGGCTACCTTCCAAAGCATCTAAGAGCGGCCCAGGGGGAAGCAGGGTGTGAACCGATGTAGCACTTGGCCCTTCAAAATGGGGTTGCTCGTGGTTCTCTTGCCAATTAGGGCACCCCCAATTGCAGCCCTTTTCGAGAGTGCTGTTTTTATATTGATCATTCAGATGAACTCCAAACTAGCCTGAACCCGAGCAACTCTCAACTACCCACTGAATAGGCGGAAAAAAAAAACGACATGTCGCTTATGCGGGCTTGTACGTTCTGTGTTTCTAGCACGGTTTCTACCATCACGTCAAGGACTGAGGAAAATGGTTGTCAACAAGTGCGTATAATATACATGTGTGTAGATATATATTATATACACAACGCATAGGTGACATATTCGTCCATTATGTGGGATGTTGGTTTCGAGGTACTGGAAACTTTGAGCTCGAACAGCCAGAGCTTCCTCGGCCTGAGTAACTTATAGGCCTTTTGTCAACGGCCGTAGACACCCCGTAAAAAGGCCGTAAAAAGCCCGTAAAAAGGACGTAAACACCCCGTAAAAAGGCCGTAACAAACCTCTGTGTTTACCCAGAGCTTCCTCGGCCTGCGTAACTTAGGCCTTTTGTCAACGGCCGTAGACACCCCGTAAAAAGGCCGTAAAAAGCCCGTAAAAAGGACGTAAACACCCCGTAAAAAGGCCGTAACAAACCTCTGTGTTTACCCAGAGCTTCCTCGGCCTGCGTAACTTAGGCCTTTTGTCAACGGCCGTAGACACCCCGTAAAAAGGCCGTAAAAAGCCCGTAAAAAGGACGTAAACACCCCGTAAAAAGGCCGTAACAAACCTCCTGTGTTTACCCAGAGCTTCCTCGGCCTGCGTAACTTAGGCCTTTTGTCAACGGCCGTAGACACCCCGTAAAAAGGCCGTAAAATGCCCGTAAAAAGAACGTAAACACCCCGTAAAAAGGCCGTAAAAAACCTCCGTGTTTACCCAGAGCTTCCTCGGCCTGAGTAACTTAGGCCTTTTGTCAACGGCCGTAGACACCCCGTAAAAAGGCCGTAGAATGCCCGTAAAAAGGACGTACACACCTTGTAAAAAGGCCGAAAAAACCTCCGTGTTTAAACTGCCTCCGTAACTCAGGCCTTTGGACTCCCTGGGATATCATCGTGTCATAAAATAGCTGCAGGGAGATCTGAGATCTGCGGGAAACCCGGCAACTGCTTTCTCGCGTGTTTGGGTGTTTGGCTACGTGGGTGAGCTTGATCTACCTGGAGTCTCCATGACCCGAAATAAAAAAATGGTTGGTCATTACCCAAAATCATGGTTGGTCCTGGACCCTTTTTTTTTTTAAAGGGTCCTTAGGGCGACTCCAGGTAGATTGTGTATGTTGGTTTGTCTCCAAATCCGATCCGCGAAAATGGTTCTGCTCCGTTGGGTTCCCCTTACACAGAACACGAGACCCAAAGCTGGGGCATTTTACGCCCTTTTTTACGGGCTTTTTACGGCCTTTCTACGGGGTGTCTACGGCCGTTCACAACAGGCCGAAGTGACTCAGGCCGAGGAAGCGCTGGTGATCTCCACAACGACTCTACCTTTGAGAGAAAGCCAAAGCTGGTTGTCTCAAACTACGACCCCTTCAAACTGGTTGTTTTCGTTTTTTGGCTTCCAACCCCAAAACGGTGCCGAGCCAAAAGACGTACCACCCCGATGCGTCTTTCTTTTTTTTTTCTCCCGAGGCCTGCGTGCCTGGCCCTGCACGAACAGCTCACTCTCTTGGGGCTCCAGCCAGAGGCGCGCTGGAAGCTCTGAGAGCCGAGGGGCGAGGTTTCAGTGCGCGAGCGTTGCTTCACGGTTGGCATGTTGTTGCATGGTTGTCGTTGGGAAACATTTTACATTTTTGCTTATTGTGGTTTAGTGGGAAATCCCCACTTAACTGCTAAAATTTAAATGTTTGCTCCCCTTCCAACGTCAGCCAAGGTTGGAGGTGTGTTAGCCCTTGGGTTTTTCTGCAGTTTTCGGGGTTCGTTGGCAGGGCCATTGAATGCAGATCGTGTTTGCACAAATGGGTGAAAACACCAAGGGCGATTGTCCACACGTGACCATTTCGTTTGGTGGTTTAGTTGGTTGGCTCTGTTCATTCTTACGGGGCTGCAAAAAAGTGTTTTGCTACCATACTAAGAGATGGTTGCCAGTTTGGATGTGAAACACTTAACTTTTCCGGAATTCGCCCCCCATCTTGATGTGTTGCTTCTTTGGGGTCCCCTTTGTTTTCCACTAGCCAGGCAAAAATTGCGGGTCCTAATTCCAGCCAAGTTCAGCCTGGTTTCTAGTTCGCTGTCTCGGGTCGAGAGAGAGTGCATGCTTCGGGCAGAAAGTCTCCTAGACTGGAAGAAAGGTCGGGGAAAAGAGCTCTCGTACTGTAGAGTATTCTTTGGTGCATTTTGCTTGGCTGTTAGGACTTTAACTTTTTCCCGACTAATGGGTTTTCCACTAAACCACTAAAAGTGAAACTTTTAGCAGGGGAGCAGAAAGCAACCGAGTATTGCTTTGAAATTGGGTTGTTAATTTTAACTTAGTATTGCCCCCCCCGGGGTTTTGAAAAACATTCGTTTGGGGGGAACGAATTACTGTTTCAGTTCGCCCGAAACCACGGGATGGGCAGCTTTTTATATTTTCCGGCTAATTATTAGTGAACACCCAGACCCCCCCGCTGAGGACAGTATTCCAGTGTGTCTTAAACAGCGGATGCCGAAAGTGGTTGGTGTCCTTTCGGTTTCACTTTAAAACCACAAAAGCGGGTAACCCAAAACAAGAGCACTTCCATCTGTCAGACGGTGAGTTAGTTCACAAGTTCACGAGAGTTTACAGAACGAGTTTTCGGGCCAGACCCAAAAGAAGAACCTTCCAGCGCCATGAAGGTGGCTGTGCACTTGCCCAGTGGAGATGGTTGCTCGATCTCACTCTCACCGGAAAGGACCATCAGCGAGCTAAAGGCTGCAGCGCAGCAGCATTTCCAGCGCCGCTTGAAGCTCATTGCGAAAGGTCGGCAGCTTGATTTGACGGCCACGCTGAGTGCGGCCGGGTTGCGAGATGGAGACGAGGTGGCTGCAGTTGTGCAGCTTGGCAAACTGGCTGCCACTGAACAGGCGCTTGCCTGGCATGCCCCCGAGGGCGAAGCTGTGACTTGGGGTGATCCAGAATGTGGTGCAGACAGCAGCCAGGTGCAAGAGCAGCTCCGGAACGTCCAGCACGTCCAAGCGACTGCTCGTGCTTTTGCTGCCATTCTTGAATCTGGGGCTGTTCTGACCTGGGGTGATCCACGATGTGGCGGAGACAGCAGCCAGGTGCAACAGCAGCTGAGGAACGTCCAACACATCCAAGCAACTCGCGGTGGTGCTTTTGCTGCCATTCTTGAATCTGGGGCTGTTGTGACCTGGGGTGATCCACGATGTGGCGGAGACAGCAGCCAGGTGCAAGAGCAGCTGAGGAACGTCCAGCACATCCAAGCAACTGACATGGCTTTTGCTGCCATTCTTAAGTCTGGGACTGTTGTGACCTGGGGTCGTGCAGACTTTGGTGGAGACAGCAGCCAGGTGAAAGAGCAGCTGAGGAACGTCCAGTCCATCCAAGCAACTCCCGCGGCTTTTGCTGCCATTCTTGATTCTGGGGCTGTTGTGACCTGGGGTTATGCAATCTGGGGTGGGGACAGCGGCCAGGTGCAAGAGCAGCTGAGGAACGTCCAGTGCATCCAAGCAAGTGGCCACGCTTTTGCTGCCATTCTTGATTCTGGGGCTGTTGTGACGTGGGGTGATGCAGTCTGGGGTGGGGACAGCAGCCAGGTGCAAGAGCAGCTGAAGAACGTCCAGGACATCCAAGCAACTTATGGTGCTTTTGCTGCCATTCTTGAATCTGGGGCTGTCTTGACCTGGGGTCATCCAGATTTCGGTGCAGACAGCAGCCAGGTGCAAGAGCAGCTGAGGAACGTCCAGCACATCCAAGCATCTTGGGCTGCTTTTGCTGCCATCCTTGAAACTGGGACTGTTGTGACCTGGGGTGATCCAGAATACGGCGGAGACAGCAGCCAAGTGCAAGAGCAGCTGAGGAACGTCCAGCGCATCCAAGCAACTTGGGCTGCTTTTGCTGCCATCCTTGCATCTGGGGCTGTCGCGACTTGGGGTGATCCAGGATGGGGCGGAGACAGCAGCCAGGTGCAAGAGCAGCTGAGGAATGTCCAGGAGATCCAAGCGACTACTAATGACGAGTTTGGTAGTGCTTTTGCTGCCATTCTTGCATTTGGGGCTGTTGTGACCTGGGGCCATCCAGAATACGGCGGAGACAGCAACTATGTGCAAGAGCAGCTCAGCTTGACCCGAAGCTAGGGCTGTTCTAACATGGACGGCCTTGATCTGAAGCGCCACAAGCGTGCTGAAAGAAGAGAAGATCTGGTGAGCTATACAGGGTCATTTCCAAAAACAATCCGGTGCCGCAAAAGAAAGCAGGAAGGGGGGGGAATGGAAGAAATGGCCCTGTTCCTCCCGCAGGGCACCGGGTCCACAATTCGAGCACCTTGATTTTGGATCTTCTTGTGGGGGAGGTTGTCAAAGTTAGGAGCCCTTTGTGGTATCGTTTTAACAGGCGGCACATGGCAGCACTACGGTTGAACAAGTGTCTAGACAAAAGTTTATGCTTCTTGCCTGTTTTGAAAAGAGGTTTTCAGGTCAGCCGCGGATGCAACACGTGCAATTTGTGCGGCAGGCGTGGGACGGTCAATTGTCACCCTGTTTTGATGTTATAGTAATAACAGGCTTCCCACGTCCAAAATTGACCGCACACCCAGGCTTCTGGGGTCCAAAATTGACCGCGCACACCCCCGAAGGTCTCTTCCTGAAGGATTCTGGGAAAGAGTTGTAACCACCAAGCGCTCCAAGAAGCGCAACTTGTGTCTGGCAACCCTTGTGTGACAATGCTTCTCGCGGACATTTGCACAGCGCTCCCGGCCGACAGCACGATCTCATGCTGGCGCTGGCTGAGATGATCAACCCTGCTTTGTACGTGTACTGAGCGGGAATCGGCAGGTATGAGGAAACGCAACAGCATCCATGTTGGAACCAAAGTTCAGCATGTCCTGACCACTTTGCCCAGTTCAGTTGCTCAGAGTTTGGGATGTTCTGCAGAGGCTGGTTTGAGAAGCAGAAGTTTGTTTGGGCAGTTTCCTCAACGGCGGTTTGGCGGCTCGGAAGCCGGGATTTGCCTGGAGGTTGGATGACCATACATACAATATGCGTGTATAGATATTATGTGTCTATCTATATGAATCACATACATATACATATATATAGTATACACGTTTAGAGCTGATGTTTCGGCCCAAGGGCATTGCGTGACTTTGGAGAGCAGCACAAAAGCTATTGCTAGAATGCATTAGTGTTGGAAAGCACTCACGCAAAGATGCTAGAACTCTTAGAATGTCTTCCGTGAAAAGAGCAGTAATTGAGGGAGATGCCATTCAAAGTACAAAGACAAGCATTCAAATTGCTTGAAGCGAGCAGAGGCATGCCACATGTAGCAAAACCTATTTTCAGCATTTTTCGGGGGCACACCCAACATGAGCTAACACTTTGAGATGCCCTTGCTAACTTGCCAGGGTCTGTCCCAAAGACTTGTCTGCAAAGATCCCTCGTGCAACAAAGCTCCCAGTGCGTCAAGATTCCAAGCAAGTCTGCAAGATGTAACTTTTTGCTGAGCACACATGACAGGTTTCTGTAGACATTTAGGGGGTATTAAGGGACCATTTGTTTGTGGCCAGATGTGTATGGAAGAGGAACGTCCTGATGTTGTGTGATCCGCCGTTTGGTATGTCCAATCTGCTGCTTGGATGTGCAATGAAGCCAGACCAGTCTTGAGAGATGACTACCCCTCCTCCAAATACCCACTTTTTTAGTTTCTTTTTTTTTTTCAATGGTAATACCTCCTTTTTTAGTTGAGGGTCGACAAATCATACCCTAACAGAAGGCCGTGTATTGGGTGGTTACGGGCTAGAAGTCTTGCGAACCTGCAGGCAGCTCTCTGTAGATTCCGGAGCGACATTTCGACAAAGAGCTGCCGTGCGCATGGTCCTGAAATCCGGGTGTTACAGTACCCCCGGAACCTCCAATCACCCGGATTCTTTTTAGTTGGTATTTTCGGGAAAACCGGTTTCGGCTTTTCAAGGCAAATACCGATCCCTTTTTGAGTAGAGGGTCGACATGATACCCTAAACAAATGTGGGTATTGGGTGTAAGGGGTACATCTTCCGTTCCATGTGTCGCTCAAAGTCGCTACACATCTAGACTGTCAATGTGTTTTGCGTCTCTAGGTCATTTGCTTGTTTCACATTCCAAGTACCCCATATGAGATTCAGTCGAAATATCTGGAGTCCATGGCTTATGTAGCAGGGAAGTTGGGGCTTGCTCAATTTCCCACAACGACCAGGCAACTCACTATTTTCCAAATATCCCTCAAGTGAGTTGCGCATTCTAACTATGGATCAAATGTCTTTGAAGTTTCATGGGCAGCCCGCAAAAATAGAAGGTGGGCATGAACCCTCAGGTAAAGATTGCCACCAAAGGGTCCCCCCTTCAACATAATGCCCATATGTTTATCCTGGATTTCAATTTTGTAGAGGAAACTCCTTTTGCGGGGCCCGCCCTCTTTTGGGGTCCTTGTTAGTTTGCAGAGTACTTGGACCCCGGCATTTTCTCGGATGCAGGTGTCCCTCTGCACGTCTTTGCCCAATGCCTACTAGGTCCGCCAGTAGTGCCCTTTTACCCTTTTTTGGCTGGCAAAATTCCCCTACTAAAACAGACTATAGAAAACAATTCTGGTACCCTCCCAGTAGTGCCCTTTTACCTTTTTTGGGGGGAGGGTTCCTCTAAAATAGACAAAACAGAAAACAATTCGGGTTCAACCTTATTCTAACCTCTCTACTGGATCACCTAGCCTAAAGGCTACTTCCTTGCAGCAAGCTCCGGGCGAGCCTCTCTGACGGACTGGAGACATGTCAATGTGCCTGGAGTCTCCTTCTGCCCCTTTGAACATGGGGGGAATGACCCCATTTTTTGAGGGGCATGGAGACTCCAGGTGGTGATTGTTGTTTGGTTTGTCAACTCGAAATTCCAGGTGTTGCCTTTGCATTCAGAGGGCGTTGAACCATCAGGCACCAGCTCGCCGGCGCCGGCGTCTCAGGCCTCAAGATGTTTATCAGACTTTCATGGGAGTGATTCACTCAGATGGCGCAGAATCAAACAACTTAAGCAACTACTGTACGAACCACGCAAAGGGAGCAGCGGTTGTGGATGAAAGCCAACCATGCAATGGAAAGATGGAGGTGGCGTGTTTCCAATCTGGAACTGCATGGTGCTTGGTTGACTTCCCGTTCGATCCATTCGAAAGGGGGCACCGTGGCCCCTAGCGCGCTTTGCCCACGTCACCTAGCGCAGCCTTTTTGTCCCCTCGCGATGGCGGTGCGGCGGCGCCCCCTGCTGCAGGCCGAAGGATCGGCCAAAGGCGGCCCAAAGGCGACTTTTGTGCTCATTCCCAAATCTGTGGCTCATTCCCTACCTATCACACCCGCACGTTTTCCCCAATGGCTCTTTGGACACGGGCATACAGAGTCAGCTTTTTGCAGCTGAAATAGAGCTCCCACGTCGACCCGACTCGAGTCGCAGGTGTTGCTGCTGGGCGTCGCCTGCAGCTTTTGCACTCGCCTCGCATGGCGCAGCACTGAGCGTGAGATGTACGGGTCGAGCAAATTCCTCGCCGATTCTTGGGTGAGTTCCGAGCTATGCCCAGGGGGGGGTCTCTTCGGGCTTCAAGTTATATTGGTTGGTCATCATGTGCTTGGCACTGCTTGGCACTGGGTGCTGCTTGGGCTTTGGCGTTTTCAATTGATTGAACACATTCGTGCGTGATATCTTCGGCAAGATGGGCATGCCACCTTCTTGCGGAGTTTGAAGGATGTTCTCTTTGGCGGGCACCCTTTTCAGGCTTTGAATGGAAGCCAAAACCAGGTTCCCCAGTAATGCCCTTTCTCTCCCCTTTTTTGGGGCAGGGTTCCCCTACTAAATTAGACTAATTACAGAGAAAACATCGGGTACCCTTATTCTAACCTCTCTACTGGAGGAATCAGAAGGAAACCACCAGCAAGGGATGGTGTTTTTGGGTCATTCCATTTCTCATTCCCTGCATCGAGAGCACCAAGATGAAGACAGCACCAGCAAGATGCAGACAGCACCAGCAAGATGAAAAGTTCCGCCAGCAAGATGAAAAGGACCGCCAGTTTGGGGCTCCAATTTTGACCAAGCGCCCACGAGGTGCTTGCCCTCAGGCTTCCGAGTATCACCGGCGCGGGTTCATCGGCGACCGGTCAAGTCGGTGTGGAGATTTCATCCGTTGTCGTGGAAGGGCAACCACTGGCGGAACCTCATATGGCCGTGGGTCAAAACCAATGGTACCATTTTGGGGTAAGTGAATTCACCACCCATTTTAGAGCCTATTTTAGTTGGGATTGGAATGCTCACTGGGGGTACGGGATGGACAACCATTGGCGGAAAGTCATATTAGTTGCCCTCCCACCCGTTTCACATGGAACCTGACATTCGGGGGTCCCTCAAAAAGGAAAATGGTCTTCCAGCACCCGAAGGTCAGGCTCCATGTTCATTGATGGGAGGGTATACTGTATTAGCATTAACCTTGGTGGCTCCCAGCCATCCCCCTAGCATTTTAGCCTTTTAGTCCACTAAAAGTGAAGCTTTTAGCAGGGGATCTGAGGGCAGCCCAGCAACGTGTTGTTGCTGTTTGTTTGCTTGTAAGGTGGGGATTATTGATACGATTCGCGAACAATTCCATTCGGCAGTTCTCGGAGGCATGCGTGTCAAGGGGGAGATACAAATAGGTAGGCCTGTCCAGGTCCGCAAATGGCGCGCAACTGGGCCAGCTGTCTTGAGTGGTCACAGTCAGAAATCTGGGCCTTCCCTTTGAATCTACAGGGGCTACTTTAGACTAGGTCCCCCAGGATTGCCCTTTCTCTCCCCTTTTTTGGGGCAGGGTTCCCCTACTAAAACAGACTACAGGAAAAAAAATCGAGCACACTTATTCTAATCTCCCTACTGAAAACCTAGTAGAAGAGGGCAACATCATGGAGCCATCGTACTCCTGGCAATCGGTCCGCCAGGCAAAATCTCCAGCGGGAGCCCTGAAGGGATTGACGGAGGCTTCCAGAGCAGCAAAGGAAACGTACTTTGTCGATAGAATATTGGACAAAAAGCGAAGGAAAACGTATCTGGGCCTATGACAGTTTTGTTTCTTTTTCCGGGCCAAGCCTTTGTACAAGAAAAAGCAGTGTTTTGGGGGCCCCAGGGAGTTTCTATTAAGGTGTGCAGGAGGAGTTTGTGAATGTCTTTGCTGGGCTGCTGCTTTTTTTTATGCCATTGCCGTCACTTCTCGGTCCAACCCGGGCAATTTTTGCGACCCTTGGAAGAGCGCCGCATTTGCTCAGAACGAAAGGAAGGCTTGCTTCTGACCAGTCCTATGCATACCTTTGGCATGCCGGCAGTCTTGCAGTGGCCTCACTGTGCTCGCAGGCCTGGTGCTTTGGTATTTTCAGCGCTCGCGTTGTTTTCACATTCCAAACCTCCACACCCTGAAACCTCAGTAGTGGTATGCTGACTGTTTGCCGGTACAAAGGAGAAGCCATGCACCGAAGCGAGGTGCAGTTGATGCAGGGTATGCATTTTGGGCGTTTGAAAGAGCTAAGCGGAAGCCACCCACGTAGGGGGTCACCATTGCTTTTGATTTACCGCCCATACATGGCCAATCAAACCCACCTGACATGTTTTTTTCTTGAAAGAGGGTCTTGATCTTTCCTCCTCGGGGTTTGGGTGCAGGACGCCCAGCTGGTTTCTTTGTGGGATTAGAGGATTGGTCTCAATGCCTTGGGGCTTGGTGCATTTTGCCAAGGGATGTTAGGACCTTAGGACTTTTTGCCATCTAATGGGTGTGGTTTTCCGTATTAAACCACGAACAGTTGAATACTTTTAGTTTCTTTTGGGGTCTGTGTTTTGCCATTCAGACTTCATCGAATGGGAGCAACCGCAAAAAAAATGAGAGGTGTCTCGGCGGTTTTCCGGTCGTAAGCTTGCACATTGGGGGTACCCGCAACAAACAGAGGCCTTCTGGAAGTTTCCGGCTGCGATTTCTGAGGCATCGCTTCGAGCGCCCCGGATCACAGCCAAGGCGAGGTGCGAGCATTATCATGCGGTGGGTGTCCTCTAAAAAAAGTGGAGTTTCAATGTGCATGTTCGAGGGCACTTTTGTTTGTGTATAATTACACACCCAAAGGGTTGTTTTCAGGGTTGGCGAAATATGGAACAGACTTCTGATTTGTTCTGGTGTGCTCGGGTATTGGGCCAAGGTCGATTTTTGTCTCCAGTTCTGAGTCAGACTGCGACATGTTGGATAAGTGCTTACAGGATCTTGCAGACTACGACATGGTTGATGCACGACAATCCCCATGTGAATGATGTCCAGCACGGGGTCCCCAAATAAAGTTCATAGCCATATATGTATATATAACCTAGCCTGGAGCAACGAAGATCGCCCCGATCCCGTCCGTGTGCGTGCCAGTGCGTGCTTCTTTGTCTCGACATGTTAGTGGCATGCGCTCATCGTGTCGCCTTGGACAGCCGTTGCATATTTTGCCAGACTAGGTCCCCCAGCAGTGCCCTTCTATAAACCTTTTTTTGGGGAGGGTTCCCCTACTATACAGAAAAAGGTTGGTACCCTTATTCTAATCTCTCTACTGGAGGACCTAGCAGATGTCGCAGTTGTGCGATTGGCCAACAAGGGTGTTCGACATCTGAAGGAATCTGCCAAAACTCTTGACAGGCCTTGGGATGTTTGTGCTAGAAACACCGTGCTGATGTGAAAGGCCATTGCTGTTCCTATGGTTAAGCGCCTTTTCAAATGCAGGTCGGTTCACTTGCCTATCCTTTTGTTTTTATACCAAGTGAAGAGCGGTCACCTGTTTGCTTTGGACCAATGTACGGCTCCGTCGCGTGTGCTAGCATCGCCTAGCGCATGTCCTATGTTCACCCCAACTTGTCGAAGATGAATTTGATCAGTCCGTAGGCTTCCGACATGTTCCAACCTGGAGTCTCCCTAAGGACCCGAAATACACATGGGTCCATGGACCAACCATGATGTTGGGTAATGACCAACCATTTTTTATGGGTCATGGAGACTCCAGGTATGCGGTGAAGCATTGTTAAGGACACTTCAGAATCCGGTCCCTGGCCCCTATCGCACACGCACGACAAGTAAAGCAAATGTGTTGCTTGCGGCAAAGCAGAACTGGGTGCCGTCGAACCTGTGCTTGGCGTCACTCATCGACCTCCAGTTACAGGGCGAGAGCTTGGCTGTTCGACTCAAAATAGACTCCAAAACTTGCGATCTGTGAGAAATCGGGGCCCTGGACGGAAACCACCAGTTGCAGTTGGAGGGTTTCTCTCGGGGTCATTCCATTCCTCATTCCCTGCATCTTTCGCAGCAAAAAAAAACGGGATCCCATTTTTCAGGGTGGAAGAACAGGTGCCACCAAAGTTCGGAGTTTCCAGGTGCCGCCAAGTTTCAGACCAGTGGACTGGCCTGCGGCTCGGCAAGATCAGCCGAAGCCAGCACCTCACAAAGCGGGTACTAAATGGGCGTCGCGTTTCAGTTAACCCAAAGGGAAACCAAAGGTGCTAAACAGGCATGTCGTTTTTTTTTTGTTCGAAAGCGAAGAAACTAGGAAGCCAAAAGGTGACGGAGGATGGCTGTTTTTCCTGAGAGCCTTGTTTTAGCGTCAGAAAATTAGAAAATTGGCCCATCCTGTGGCAGGCCGCGGAGCAAGAGTCTGAGGCAGGAACCGAACCGGGCCTGCGGGGTCGATTCCTATGGTTTTAGTTATCACCTTCAAAAGGCCTCTAGGTGAGTGTTGGTGATGTTTTTAGGTGGGATAAAATACGGAATCCTTGGGAGCACAGTGTGGAGGCGGGGGAAAAGTTATATAAGGGGCTAAATGATTTGAACTAACATGATTGTCCTATGAGCATGTCTCAATTGTTAAAGTGCCCCACACCCCCCATTCTGCAGGGAGGTGGCCCAAAAAAATCCCCCAGATCCATCTTTTTACATTTGCCCCATGACCTTCCCCATGGGTACTTGAACCCTTTGGGTTTGAGGGAGTGTATTATTTGTTGCGCCAATTTGGGTAGCGTCTTTTTTGAGTTGGGGTTGGCCTGTATTGCAGGAAGAGGTGCTGTAGTGTAATACAAGTTATATGATGGTTTGCTTTGTGCTAACTTCATCGGTCATTGTTTGACAACATGTAAGCTATTTGACATGCTGAATGTATTACTTGTGATGACTTGATGGTGCAGCCTGAGTTGTAGTTGATGATGATACTTGAACAAGGCAACAACTTCGAGACAAACCTACCATGTGTATATATACATATATATATATATACATAGGCGTTACTGCTTTAATGTTTCCAGGATGTCATTGGAAGCCTATGTGCATTGTTATTTTGGTCTATCTAGTGTGTGTTTTATGTTGATTCTTAAACAAGAACGATCACCCCATCTTAATTCGCTGGTTGCGGTTTTTAGCAGAGGCAGTTCATAGGCAGGCAGTGTTGTGAGATGTAAGCCAAGGTCCACTTTGGAGAAGTTGCGGATGTTTCCCCTTGCTGAAGAACATGTTGTGCATTTTCCCTTGTTGGTTTTAAAAGGAGTTCTATCACAGTTGGACATACGTTCTTTTTTGCAGGGGGCTTAAGCAACTGGCAGGATTTGATTTTGGCAAGACACAGCCTTGGTGGAAACCGGCGCGGGCTTTCTTGGCATGATGTGTGTGACGGGCCGACAGAACTGGCTGAAGTTGTGCCTGCTCCGGCAATGACCAGCTGGTTCTTAGTGAAACATATCATAACATGGGAATGAGCCTAGACCGAAAAACATTGGGCTTCTGATGAGAATGGTACACGATAATTGTATACTTTTGCGGACATGTTCCCCACGTGCCAAACGAGCAAGATGAACAACAAAGGAGGACTTCTCACTTGATTGTGTTCCTTCTTGTATAGACACTGTCCAACGCTAGTTCGAAGGTTCCTTTGCACGTCTCTCGTTTCTGGTTATTGAAGTGTTGTAACTTCGCCTCTGACATGTTGGAATCCAACGTATTTCAAAATTGCGCAATTATTGTTTTGCAAGGACTTTCGGTTGGGCATGCATCCCATGCCTCACAAAGCCAGCAGGCATCTTCAATGCTTTGCACAAGCACATTGCACAGAAATGAAGAAATTATTTGAAGCAGACCGAACTCGAGGCATAGAATTGATCTCCAACCTCCTTTTGAAGGCTGGGCTCTTCTTCCACGAACTCCATCCGCACGTCTCCAAAACCAAACGCCCGCGACCTCCCGCCGAACGCGCCGCGCCAGGCGCGGTGGCAGAGCTTTGCTGCCTGGCTGGCGGCTCGAGGGGGCAACATGGCGCGGAGGCCCAGATCGATTTTGCGAGTTAATGTGTTTTTATTTTGTTGTTTTTTGTGTTTAGAGTTTGGTTTTCTTCTTTTTTTGGTTTATAGTTTGTTTTTGTTTTTGGTGTTTTTTATAGTTTGTTTTTGTTTTCTTTTGTTGTTTGTTGTGTTTATAGTTGTTTTTCTTCTTTTTTGTTTGTGTGTGTGTTGTTTGTTTTTTGTTTTTTTTTTTGTTCTCCCCCCCCCCCGGATTTGCGCGTAGGAAAAAAGGGAGGGTTATCCGTTTGTTTTTTCTGTTTTTCTCGCGCGGCGGTTGCGCGTAAGAAAAAGACGGGGGGAGGGGTTACGTCGAAAGGGTGTAAGGGGTGGAAACAAATAGGGTAGAAAAACAAAGGTCAAGGGTAGAAACAAAGGGTTTGAGTGAACAAAACAGGCTGAACGGATGAAGGGTAGAAACCAAAGGTTTTTGGAGGGTAGAGAAACAAAGGGTTTGGGTGAAAAAACTGGTTGAGAGGGTGAAGGGTAGAAACAACAATTTTGGAGGGTGAAATAAAAGTTCCCCCAGTTGACGAAGGCATCCTTTCAACGGCACACCCAAACACTGTAATGCCGACCCTGATAGACGAAGGCGCCCCGGTTTGGAGTGGATTCCATGTGTAAGTTGAGGAGCCCACCGAGGGAAAAGGGAGAATGAGTAGCACTCAAAGGAATGTCGACGGATTCATCAACCTCGCAGAGTCATAGGGTAGGGTCCCCCCCCCAAAAGAGTAAAGGATACTCCCTAGAATGGGACACCCCCTATTGTCAAACAGGGGTTTACTAATCTGGGCTCCATGCCAATTCGTGTTTCCACCTTTCTGGGCAAAACATGGCGACCTCAAAAGGGTTTAGTATGCAACCTTACCTACGACGCCGGGATGTCCTTGTGTCATCACATCACGTAGAGATGGATCTGGTGGATCTGGCGGTAGGAATGTGAGGAGATAGGTAGGAGAATGGATTAATATCTGGCATGCTTTCATTAGGAGTTACATGCCGAGTCAATCGTAGAGAAGGTCAACCATAGTCGGCTCAGCAGAGCTTATTTCCCCAGCTCAACCGTGAGTGTGCCTTGTTCCAGTTCTGTACTTGTTGAGAGGGTCATTGTGGTGGGACACAAACAGTATGATAAATTTATTGGCTCCACGTAGGATGCGAGTTGCAGTATCAATGGCCAGCAGTTGGTGTTTGCGCGTCCGCTGGTCTTTGCAAATTGCGTTTTCACCGTATACGTCCCTTGACTTCTTATGAATCTTTGGTGCGTGTTGCTGGGATGTTAGGACTTTAACTTTTTGCCAGCTAGTGGGTTTTCATTAAACCACTGAAAGTTAAACTTTTAGCAGGGGAGCAGAAAGCAAACGAGGATTGTTTAGACTCGAATCGAGGCGTCAGCTACAAGTAGTTGTCAGATTGTCAGGGGAAACCCTGGGTCCAAATGTCATGTGGGACCCACTGGTTTGCCCCTGAACCACCATTTAGAGGGCATATTTGAGGGTGTCTTACTAACATGGACTCAGGAAAACGTGGCACGTGTTCGATTATTGGACCAGGGTGAACTTGCTGAGGCCAATGTGAAGATCGCGGAGATCAATGGGATGTTGGAGGCTCAGAGATGAGGGTCTAAAATGTCAGGGGCCCTCCTAACCACCCTAAAGACCCGCTACCCCAACGTTTTGGCCTTACTTGCACCCACCAACACACACACACACCCACCCACACCCCCACCCACCCACACCCCCACCCACCCACACCCCCGAAACGTTCGGCTCCGCATTTTGGCCTTGTTTGGCTTAACCCCTTCACCGCCGGGCCCGGGTTTGTCTTGGGTCGCTTAAAGCAGAGGTCTGAACGAGCTCGTGTACGGCTTGATCGGGGCTTCTAAACTAAAGCTGCCACTCCCGAAAATACAACCTCCCGAAAAAACCACCTGCCAACTTCCCCAGAATTCGCTCCCCTACTTTCTTCCTTTTTTTTGTTTTTCTTTTTTGGGGTCCCGTTGTTTTCCACTAACCAGGCAAAAATGATAATTTCTTGCTGGGGTCCTAATTCTAGCCAAGGCGCGGCCTTGTGGCTACCCGGGACATCGCAGAGAACGAGTCCATTGCCGCGCGCTTCAGTGGTGCCCGGCGGTCTATAATATACCTGGAGTCTCCATGACCCTTTTAAAATGGGTCCATGACCCCAATATTTTGGGAAAAGGCCCCTTTATAGGGGTCATGGAGATTGGAACGTTGTTTTTCGTGGGCGCGCAAGAGGAGTTTCGGCCATGGGACGGCTCAAAGGGGAGTTACCGCCATGTACTCCAGGCGACATGGCTGCTATGGCCACAAAAGAAGTGATACGTTGTGTTACACCTGACCAGGTATCACTCATGTGGGTATGTGTCGAGGGACGCCAACATGATTGATTTTATCTGATTTCCATTGAAGCTCAAGATGGTCATGGCATTTCCCTCCAAAAAGCACGGGGCCCATGTCGCATCCTTCGCGACCGAGGTGGAGATCCCGCTCGGCGCATCCATCGACATCACCGACGAAAAGACCCGGGGTGGTTGTGAGTTTGGATCGTGATTGGCCAATGTCGGAATCAACGGATTTCGAGCGCTTGCCCAGCGGGTTGCTTCCTTTTTTCAACTGTTTTTTTGGTTTTGGGTTCCCCTTGAAAGTCTAGCGCTTGCCCAGTGGGGCGCTTTCTTTTTCATGTTTTTTTAGTTTTGGGTTCCCCGTTAAAGTCAACCAACAAAAAAAGGATGCCGATGATTCGTTCCCATGGCGGCTGGGCATATGAGATTCCGTCAAAGAACAATCCAGCGCCAATTGTTTTTGTGCATGAAGAGGAACGGGTTGCCATTTGTCAGGGGGTCACAATGGGTGTTGTTTTTGCGCGCCCCACAGCTCCCAATGTTTTTGTTTTGTTTTGCGTATCTTTGAGGATACCACCGGAAAATCACCGGAAAGCCACTGACAAAGTGGTTGTAAGAATGGAATGAAGGAATGGTTGGTTCAATGTAAGGAATGGTTCAATGTAAGGAATGGAATGGTTTCTTCATTATAGTGAATTAAATGGAATGGTTGCAAGCCCCAACTTGCTTGGTTCACTCACCAAGAACGATGGTTCAATGTTAGGAAGCCTGCCACAGGCGCCCCAGATTGCTTCGATGGGTCAATCAATCAGACTAGCACCCACGCCTTCCCTGAGCCTTGGGCACCACTCCGATGCTACAATCAATAGGACGCTGACAGGCCTAAGCATATGGGGGCCGTCCGTAATTGCATGTCTCAAACTTATGAACAGCGGCAACTTGTTGAACCGCGCGATTGGGGAAACTCGAGCCGCGAAAGACCGGCGATTGGACCGCGAAAGGGCAACAAAATTATGGTGAATTTAGATGCTGCATGGTGTTTAGATTGTGGTGCCGACGCACGTCTCGCTCATTTTGACTGCACGGGCTCGCACAGAAGCTCCTCCTGGAAAGCTGAATGTTGATTTCGTTTGCGCAGGCCCAGGCTTTGGTTTTTAAATCTGCTTACTGGCAAAGGCTGGAAGCTGCAAGCCAAAGTTTAGCCGCCGAATTCCGCGATTGGACGGCGATTGGACGGCGATTGGACGAGTTTCACCAGGTGAGCCCCTGCCCATCCGAGCTATGTTACTTTTTCAGGTTGATATCCATGTCGATATCCATTTTGATTTTTTGCACGAAGAGTCTCCTCAGACCTCCAGTACTCTTTCTCTTTCTGGTTGGAAGTGGTTTCCCTTCGCCCACCACCAAAGGGTGACTGGCGAATTTGTTTCTGCGGTCTAAGTACTTTGTGGGGGCCAACAGTCCCGGGGCAAGTTCCTTCCAGTCGACTTGCAGCATGTATTTATGAAATTCGACTTTACCCCCAAATCTGGCTTGATATCATTCGCCTCACCTACCCTTACAATTCCTGGTTTATTTTTCAGGACGCTTCAAATCTGGGATCGACTCGCGAGGAAGGAGCGTGACCCCAGCCTGAACGCTCTGAACCTCTTGAGGCAAGGGCAACAACCGAGAGATGCTTGCAGTTTTTTCTTTTGTTGCGGTGGGATTCTGAAGGCCCATCCAGTGTTACTCGCACATTGTTAATAGAAAGCAGATTTGCAACCTGACCAGAGGTTCCTCCAAGACCATTTGTCCTTGCTTGGGTTGCCTTCTGTTTTGGGCTCCTTCCTTTTTTGAGGGGTGGTTAGTCCAACCCAAGTGCCAGCTACGTGAAGCTCCAAAAAAGAGAGAAGGCAGCGCGATAGATTGGCACCAGCCATGCCCCAAGCTTTGGAACACAAGCTGGGACTTGCAGCCACCAGGAATTGCACACTTTGCTGGGAAGTACCCAATCCCAACCTGCTGGATCACAGCCTTTTCCGAAACAGCCTGACATTCAACTCATGCCGCACAGATTATGACAGGATTATGACTAGGTCCCCCAGTAGTGCCCTGTTACCCTTTTTTTGGGGAGGGGTTCCCCTACTAAAATAGACTACAGCAAAAAGGGTACCCTGGTTCTAACCTCTCTTACTGGAGGACCTAGATGAGCTATTATCTCAAAGCACGGCTTCGATCGCAAATTCGGCGCTTCAAATGCCTCGTGATATGGGTGTCACGTGATCAGCTCCAGCAAGGTCCTAGGTGTTTCCAAGTTTGCCTGGGTGTTCCAAGTAAGTTGTTGTTTTGTTCTTCTCTTTTGTAATGGTTGCTCGCTTGACCATGACTTACGACATGCTTGTGAGGTATGTACATGTTTCATGCTGTGTTGTACGGTTTGGTGGCAGGCAATATAAGGAAGACCCGCTGAAATATTGCTGTTGCGAGCCTGCTTCTGACGGTGCAGTTTGGAGCTTGTCATGACCCACGCTACACATCTGAATATATGCAGTTTTGTGCAACTACCTACATATTTTATATGTACACATGATATCATACATATACATATATGTATATATGTGAATTTAGGCATAAGAGAGTGCAGGAGAGAATTAATGCTTGTCGCGGCATAATATGCGTTCGCCACTTGCCATGTTTCTGTGCCCACACAAGAATGCAGACATCCACATCCTGGCGGCTACATACCAAGAATCTCAGAGTGGCCAGGCAACAGTCCTTTACACCCGGCCTGGTTACAAGGGTTTGCAGGAGTTTAACTAGGGGTCAATTGGGTGTTACTGAACTTCGGTAGCTAACTGCCAGACCATCCAAGCAAGTAATGATGGCTTCAACTTTCCCATGTAAGGTATGCATCACCTGTCCATGTTTGCGTTGGAACTGGTGAGTATGTGTTTGCTCGCAACCTTTAATGTGACTTATATATCTTGCAGGTGTTGAGACATGTTCGACTGGAACAGTGGCCTCGCCCCGGATGAGTTTCTCAGGGTCCAGTTGAGTGAGTTGTCGTTCGGGCGGAACTGTTGGCATTGCATTTGCCTCGCCAGGCTACAGAACGAAGAAGCCGGGCTCCCTGGATTCAACTTGTGTGACCAGGGACTGGCTTTGGGAACGCTTGGATCTGGGAGCACTCTGCGAAGCGTTGGGGGACTGGCTTTGACAGCTACCCAAATCGCTGGAATCGGCTTCATGGGCTAGTTGGAAGTATGAAATGCACAGGACAACATCTCACAGAACTAGGTGCTAATCGATCATGAGGGGAGGAGCTGGTGAATAGATGTGGTCTGTTCCAAATTCTGCAGGTCTCAATGGTATTCCTTTGATTTGACTCTGTTCGATAGGCATAGCTATTCAAGAGGCAAAGCAATCGGAAAACAATATTCACATTTTCTGCCAGTAGCAGTTACATTGAGATCATGCCCTTCTCGTTTGGTGTTTTTGTTGTTTCGATTTCGTGCAAGAAGTGGCAGGGTAACTTCACCCAAATTCAATTTAAGCAATTCCTGTCCAACGCATTGCAAATAATCACCGGAGCATCGGCTGACAGCCGACCAAACACGTAAGCAGGCCCAAATATATATATATATATATATATGTATAGAGACGAATGGCTAGGCTTCTGCTGAAGTGCCCAGTGCAGCTGCGCCGTCTACTTTTTACCCGGCTGCTCCTTCTGGCTACTTCGCCTGAGGAGCTGGCACCCTACTTCGAACTTCTGCCAGGCCCATGGCGAAGTTGCCTCGAATCGAGCCATTCAAACGTGTTGCTTTTTTCTGGAACCCTGAGAGACTAAGGGGGTTGAGGCTTTTTTGTGGAACCCTGAACAAAACTTCTTAGGGGGTTGAGGCTAGACAAGTAAAAGCCTATGTTTTCCTGTGTGGTGGAAGAAAGAACTGTGGCTTGCTGAATTTTAGTTTCTGGATACTGTTGCCGCAGGCTCCTGAGTTTGATGGCTTGGCTCGTTTGAGGTGGATGTGTTGGAGGCTTTGTGTTGGGTTGTCCGTATGGGCTTCTTGGCCCTTGCTGCGGTGCGCGGATTCCTTGGGTTTGCTTTGCATTTGCATTGTTTTGTCAACTTGTTGCCGCATTGTTTTGTGGTGTGCTGCTGTTGCAGTGTGCAATGTAGTTCGTTGTCAAGGTTCTGATGCAAGTTACTTTGATCACCACTCACGATATTTTTTGCCTAAGCTTGTGCCTGTAATCTGGAATGCGTAGAGATCAAACTTGTCGTACAGAGGAGTAAGGGAGGTAGCAGCGGCTTATCTTGAAGACAGCTGTCTTTTCTCTGTTTGGTTTCGGGCAGGCTCAGGTGTCGATCTATGTTAAAATTTGTCAGTAACCGGTCACCACACTCCCGGTGCAAGTCATTTTGACGGTGGGGACACCAAGATCGCACTTCTTTATAGCCAGAATAGAGAGTTGTTGCCATGCATTGGCAACTGTAGGGATGCCTTATGTTCTCAGCACATGAAGAAGCGAGGATGGGGTAGTCTTGCAGTTGAGTCATCAAAGACAATCCAAACAATCCCCTCATTGGATTTTTTTTTTCAAAAGGGGGTATGGATTGGGATTGGCATAAGTTTTGCGCGGATTCAGGTCATGTACTCATCCACTCGACCCGCCGTAGGCCGCGATTCTGAGGAGATGGTGAGGCGGGAATCGCGGGAATCTGGTAGTCATATTCGACACGTTGTACGTTTCCGATTTGTCTTTCTTCAAAATAGACGAACCCATGTTGCTTGTACAGCATTTAACATTTGTGTTATTCACATTTGGATACAAACATACTATTTTGACCAATGTATATGTATATATATATTTAGATATACATTGTATTTCAGTGAATGTGATGAACAGATGAACAAGGGATCGGCTCGAGGGCGCCTGGCGCCCACCCTCAGAGACGTCCCCATAAATCACAGCAGTGCAAGAACATGTGCTTGGCAGGTGTGTGGACCCCAATACTTCCCCAGAATTAGCTCCCCTATTTTGATTTTTCGGCTTTTTGGGGTCCCCATTGATTTCCACTATCCAGGCAACAACATGTTGTTGTTGTTTTTTTTGGGGGGGGTCTCAATTCTAGCCAAGAATACTGACAAAAACCCGTTGAAACTTCTCACCCATCGCCCCACCGCATCCGCCTTCTTTTTTGCGCCTGCTTGCGCTCGAAGCAAGATCCGTTCCATAGTCTGCTCGAAGCAAATTGCTCGCCAAGCTGAGCTCCAAGCAACATCGTCTCAATACATCTGCTGGAAGCAAGCGCCCAGCTTCGAAATATATCCCTGCAACCTCCAAATACCCGATGCCTTTTTTAGTTGGTAGGATTTGTCGACCCTCTACTAAAAAAAGTGATCGGTATGTACCATGGAAACCCAGGTTTTTCCCAAAAAATACCAACTAAAAAACGTGGGTATTTGGAGTAGGGGGTAATTGTTCTTCCCGCACAAAGCTCGAAACTGCCCGCTGCCGACATACAGCAGGAGAGCCGCTTTTGTTGAGTGTCCCCCTTTTCAAGGAGTGGGTAGACGTAAGAATCCAGGTCTGCAGACTACGCTCGAGAGGATGCTTGGCAGAGTGTGGAAACGAAGACCTGTGGTGTCTCTTGGAGAGGACAGAACACTGTATCCCAGATGTGTCGATTTTCTCTACTGGTCCCACTAGTCCAACTGTTGTTTGTTCTTGCACGCTCTTGCCAGGACCTTCAAAAAGGACGCCCCCTCCAATCAACTTGGACGTTTCCAGTGAATTCGGTGACCCCCGTTTGGCAGGTGTTTCGGAAAAAAAAGGAAGCCACACAAGTAAAGTCCCATGAATTCCGTTTTGAGACACATCCAGCCAGGAGCCAGGGCTCCAGCCCGGTTTCGCGCGACCAAAACCTCAGACTCAACACTTCCCCCCCAAGCCATTTGGGTAATTAACAGAACCTTGGGTTCCAAGTTCCATGCCCCTTTTTCCAGAGCAGAAGCTTGTTTCGGTTCGGGCTGAAAGTTCGCTCGAGGATGCCGGACTTCTACAGTGACGAGGAGCTGGAGATGTTGCCTGGGCCCCGAGCAAGAAGGATCTGAGCCAAGAAGGAACCTGTTCATGGAACATGTTCACCAAGTGGTGTGTCCCGGTTTTCACCGATCCCTGCAGTTTTCGTCCATTGACAGCATAGGTCGAAGTGCCTTTGTGAGGTACTTTGACCCCTTTAACGCCCTCAAACACCATCCTCAAGAGGTACTTGGACTTTGTCGGGCAAGGATGGGAAGGGCGTGGGGTTTTGGAGCAGGGAAAACTTTGATGACGTGCCAACAACAGGAATATGCCCAAACAAATGCCTGCTCTCATCCAACACCTCTTCTTTGTCTGCCCAACTCCAAGTCTCACCAAAAGGATTTGCTTGGTCAGGTTAGAGAGATAGTTGCTCGCAGGAGTCTCGCAGGTGGGTAAATTATTGAGTACTGCGTTTTACCATACTTGGTAGTGGCTACGAGTGGAACGACGACAACAGTGCCCAAAAAAGGGGCCGTTTGATTGCTGCATCGCAACATACGCCTCGTACAAGCTAAATTTCTGCCCATCGATTGAGGTGGACTTTGAGTCAATGTATCTCTCAATATTTAAACAGCAGACTCCACGTTCATTGTTGGGTTCATGACCTAAGCAAGTGCTACTTCGCTTGCCACCCAGCCAAGCTTTTGAAGTCTTACAAAGGAATTGAGACGCTTGAGGCACATGGCTTTGAGGCCCGACATGCTTCTTCCGGAGGAGACATGCAATCCCGAATCGCAACAGACAATGACTGGATGACTGAACCCACGATTTCAGCTTCGCTTGTGCTTCTTGTTAGCACAGTTGATATCATGCCCAGCAATGACTGGCATTCATGTAGCTTGCGGTGTGTCTTGATGACGGGGCAATTTGGAGTACCACACCCAGTTCTGTTTAGTTAAGCCCCTTTGGCAAGTGAGGCCGCGGGGGGGGGGGGGGGGGAGTACGGTCCCAAGTGTAGGCAGTGCCCGGAAGTGATCCAGAAGACCAAGCGCAGGAGGCGGGGCCAGTAGGCAAAGCGATCTTCAATCTGGTGGTCGGTTTCCCTTGGTATCCCTTGACCAAACAAAAGCTTGGCTTGCTGAAAGTAAATCCTGAATTATTATTCCGGGTGGTTTCCCTTGATGAAGTGGTGTCCAACTGCGGGTTTTGGAGATTGGAATGGACCCAGACTTGCTTTTAGCGCAGTGTTTTTGTGTCAAGAGAACGCGCCACTTGGGCTTATCGGGGATGGAAACAAACGACACCCTTTGCGATGCCTTTCCCACCCCTCGGCGTTTCGAGTATCTTTGCGTAGGCGGGTTAACAGACTCAGCAGCAGACCCAACCTCATGCACTCTCTGACTTGATTTACTCGCATGGTTCGGGAAAAAATGTAGGGGACCCCGGGAGCCTCTGCAAATTGACATGGAAGCCCAAAATAGGACACTCCCCAAAAGGAGATCCCTGTGATATGTTGGGTTTCAATGCGAATCTGCCGAGTATTCTCGAGCTGACTTGATCAGTTCCACAAGCCGCGCATGGCTTGCTTGAACTTCGTGCTTGGAGCATTTCAATGTTTTTGGAAGCACCGGTTGTTCCCTTTCCCTATTGCAACATATACATATATATATATATATACAGGTATATTATGGACCAAGTTTAAACAGGTTTTGGCATTCATTGTTTTGGCGTTGAAGGCCGTTCATCTCAAGTCAATATGATACGCATGGACTGTTTAATGAACTAAGATCAACCCTTGTCCTTGGATGTGTTAGCGTATCGGCACACTTCTACAACAAACCTAGGCTGTTGGTTAAAGCGGGCGGTACCGCACCTGCGTGAAACGGGGCACATTGATGTTCTAGAGGAGGTTTGCATCACAGGTGACTGGAAATGATCGTTTAACCTTGCTGGTTATCAATTCTTACCATTCCACCAAGCAGCAATGTTTGGAATCACATCACGCCTTGTATGCACGCCCGTGCGTATCGCGACCTAAACGATATATATATATATATATATTCACTAGCTCCATCTTATTCGACTGTGGATAAAGTACTTTCTGTCACAAGGCCTCCTATTTTCAGTTTAGCTACTCAGTATTGACTGGAGCAAACTGCTCTTTTGTCGTGATGGTGCAGGAGGCAGGTATCCAATCGACTTCTTCCGACGCCTTGTCGTTTTCAGTCCACGCCAAGCTGTGTTTTGGTGAGGCACTTTGGTGCCACTTAGTGACTTGCTCGCCTAGCAGTAGGGAAGCTGCTTAGAATCGCGTTAGAAATCGGGTTGCAGCCTCGGCGGTTCTGATTTCTGGCTCACGGTATCCATGGGTCAGTTTCAACAGGAGCCGGCGTGAAACTAAGCCTCAGGCTCATAAAACAAGGAAAAGAGGTGAGGTCCCAGGTGTATCTTTCCGTGCAAATGATTGGGTTACCTTTAAATGGCCGCCCCATTCACATGTGTTTGGTAGCTCGAATGCACCCGGAAGCCTTTCCTGCACCATGAAGGTGGATGTTCACCTGCCCAGCGGAGATGGTTGCTCCATAGAAGTCTCACCAGAGACGCCCATCAGCGAGCTGAAGGCTGCAGCACAGCAGCATTTCAAGCGTCGCTTGAAGCTTATTGCGAAAGGCCGGCCGCTTGATTTGACGGCTACGCTGGGAGAGGCCGAGTTGCAAGATGGGGACGTGGTGGCTGCGGTTGTGCAGCCTGGTAAACTGGCTGCCACCTTGAAGGCATTCGCTTGGCATGGCAACGGCGGCGAGGTTGTGACCTGGGGGGATCCAGCAGAGGGCGGAGACAGCAGCCAGGTGAAAGAGCAGCTGAGAAACGTCCATCACATCCAAGCAACTGGCGGCGCGTTTGCTGCCATTCTTGAATCTGGGGCTGTCGTCACCTGGGGTCATCCAAACTTGGGTGGAGACAGCAGCCAGGTGCAAGAGCAGCTGAGGAACGTCCAGCACATCCAAGCAACTGGCGGTGCTTTTGCTGCCATTCTTGAATCTGGGGCTGTTGTGACCTGGGGTGATGAAGAAGAAGGCGGAGACAGCAGCCGGGTGCAAGAGCAGCTGAGGAAGGTTCAGAATATCCAAGCAACTCGTGGCGCTTTTGCTGCCATTCTTGAATCTGGGGCTGTTGTGACCTGGGGTGATCCAGGAGAAGGCGGAGACAGCAGCGCTGTGCAAGAGCAGCTGAGGAAGGTCCAGCACATCCAAGCAACTAACGTTGCTTTTGCTGCGATTATTGAATCTGGGGCTGTTGTGAGCTGGGGTGATCCGGAAGAAGGCGGAGACAGCAGCCAGGTGCAAGAGCGGCTCAGGAACGTCCAGCATATCCAAGCAACCGCCGCTGCTTTTGCTGCCATTCTTGAATCTGGCGCTGTCGTGACCTGGGGTGTTGCAGAATGCGGCGGAGACAGCAGGCAGGTGCAAGAGCAGCTCAGGAATGTCCAGCACATCCACGCTACTGCCGGTGCTTTTGCTGCCATTCTTGAATCTGGCGCTGTTGTGACCTGGGGTCCTGCAGGTTGCGGTGGAGATAGCAGCCAGGTGCAAGAGCAGCTGAGTAAGGTCCAGCATATCCAAGCAACCGGCTTTGCTTTCGCTGCCATTCTTGAATCTAGGCGTGTTGTGAGTTGGGGTGATC
>CAUJNA010003226.1:744114-764114 GCA_963377175.1 Effrenium voratum
GCGTTCCATGTCGCTGAGGCGCGTTTTCGGTGCTCTCGCCGGTGGATGGGCTGCTGAATCTCCTTCTGCCTCACCCTGAGGTCAAAATGTCCTGTCCGTTTGGGAGGGACATGGGCTAGGTCGCCCAGTAGTGCCCTTTTCCCCTTTTTTGGGGGAGAGTTCCCCTACTAAAATAGACTACAGAAGAAAGGGTACCCTTATTCTATTACTATCCTCTCTACTGGAGGACCTAGTGCGGGCATGAGCAACTGCTAAACCCTTGGTTGGCCATTTTGTTAGGTTCTGCCACCTGGTTTGCAGGGATTTTGCAGTCCCTCTATCAAGCTTTAGAACCATCGTGGTAGAATCAAACAAGGTTGCGGGCACTGCTCACATGTGTTGTTTTTTACATTCGCAATTGGAGATGTGCTTAGTTGAATCACATGCCAGGAAACATTGACTCCCTGCAAACAGAGATGCGAGCAAGTTTCCGAGAAGGTTTTATGTTTCTTGGTGGCTCCCAGCCATCCCTTAGGTTTTTAGCCTTTTAGTGTTTAGTGGTAGTTTCTGAATTTAACCCACTAAAAGTTCGTCACTTTTAGCGGGGGATCCGAAAACGGGCAGCCCAGGTTTGGTTTTGCTTGGCTTCTTCTTCGCGAAGCGACGCTTTGCGAGGCCCGGCATTGACCTCTTCAACCACGACGCCCATGCGCCTCGCGGCTGCATTTTTTTTTCAGGTCTGCTGCGGCGTGGTGTGCTTGAAGCTTCGGTCAACCACCAGCTGCGATCAACTATTGTTTATTGTTTTGTAGTTTTGGATTTCACCTTGATTTTCTTTTAGAACCGCCCAAGAGCCCTCCCAAGACTTTACCGCATTTTGCCAAGGGATGTTAGGACTGAATGGGTTTTCCGTAATAAACCACTAAAAGTTAGTACTTTTAGCAGGGAGCTGATTTCGCAACCGAGTGAAGGCTTCACTCACTCAAGGCTCACAGCTATGTTTTTGTGCCCAGCGCTTGGGGATCTCAGTCGCCCTGTCTTCCCTCGGAAAAGTTGGCAGACAGGTCAGCAATCCCGCGGGTTGAAGCCGGGGTGCAAAAATGTGTGGCCAAGGAAATCACTTTGCCGCCCGGAAGAGCCAAGAGTCCAAGAGCCGCAGCCTGTGTTGTGAAGGGGGATTTCCCTTTGGTGGGCTTTGGGCATGGCTGGGAAAGCATACAGCATCATGATCCGCCTATTAGGTTCGGCTGCAAAAGGATAGGCGTTGATTGCCAATTCGCTGACATGTTTCTAGCTGTACCCTCCCCATTCTCTTCAGGGATCCTTCTCTTCAAAAAATAGGCCAAACACCTGGAAATTAGGTGGTTTCTAAAGAGAACGATGGGTGAAGAGGATGCTGAGTCAAACCTTAGAATGTTGGGTTCAGCCGGAGAACTTCCTCAGGGCGCCGGTAATACGTCCTCACAGAGAGGACGGTTCAAGCCCCATGAAATGATCATTTCTTGCGGTGTATCAAAACATTTAGAATCGCCAACTGGTTGGGATTCCCTTTAAAACAGTTTCTAACCCATCGTTTGCTTCCTGTTCGGGAAGGGAAGTTTCAATCCAGCCTTTTTGCGCCATGAAGGTGGATGTTCACTTGCCCAGTGGAGATAGTTGCTCAGTGGCAGTCTCTCCGGCGACGCCCATCAGCGAGCTGAAGGCTGCAGCGCAGCAGCATTTCCAGCGCCGCTTGAAGCTCGTTGCGACAGGCCTGGAGATAGATGAAACAGCCACGCTGAGCGATGCCGCACTGCAAGATGGGGACGTGGTGCTTGCGGTTGCGCAGCTTGGCAAACTGGCTGCTACTGACAGGGCATTCGCTTGGCATGGCCATAGGGACGAGGTTGTGACCTGCGGTGATCCAGAATATGGCGGACACAGCAGCCACGTGCAAGAACAGCTGAGGAACGTCCAGAGTATCCAAGCAATTGAAGGTGCTTTTGCTGCCATTCTTGAATCTGGGGATGTTGTGACTTGGGGTAATGCACAAGATGGCGGAGACAGTAGCCAGGTGCAAGAGCAGCTGAGAAACGTGCAGCACATGCAAGCAACTGCCGGAGGTGCTTTTGCTGCCATTCTTGAATCTGGGGCTGTGGTGACCTGGGGCAATCCTTTGTTTGGCGGAGACAGCAGCAAGGTGCAAGAGCAGCTGAGGAACGTCCAGCACATCCAAGCAACTTGGGGTGCTTGTGCTGCCATCCTGGAATCTGGGGCTGTTGTGACCTGGGGTGATGAAGAATACGGCGGAGACAGCATCCAGGTGCAAGATCAGCTGAGGAACGTCAAGCACATCCAATCAACTTTTGGTGCTTTTGCTGCCATTCTTGAATCTGGGGCTGTTGTGACTTGGGGTCATCCGGCACTGGGCGGCGACAGCAGCCAGGGGCAAGAGCAGTTGAGGAACGTCCAGCACATCCAAGCAAATCAAGGTGCGTTTGCTGCCATTCTTGAATCTGGGGCTGTTGTGACCTGGGGTGATCCAGAAGAAGGCGGAGACAGCAGCCACGTGCAAGAGCAGCTGAGAAAGGTCCAGCACATCCAAGCAACTGACGGTGCGTTTGCTGCCATTCTTGATTCTGGGGCTGTTGTGACCTGGGGTATTTCACAAGATGGCGGAGACAGTAGCCAGGTGCAAGACCAGCTGAGAAACGTCCAGAGCATTCAAGCAACTGGCGGTGCTTTTGCTGCCATTCTTGATTCTGGGTCTATTGTGACCTGGGGTACTGCGAAACACGGCGGAGACAGCAGCCAGGTGCAAGAGCAGCTGAGGAACGTCCAGAGCATCCAAGCAACTGGCGGCGGTGCTTTTGCTGCCATTCTGGAATCTGGGTCTGTTGTGACCTGGGGAAATCCAGAATACGGCGGAGACAGCAGCAAGGTGCAAGAGCAGATGAGGAATGTCCAGCACATCCAAGCAACTTGGGCTGCTTTTGCTGCCATTCTTGAATCTGGGGCTGTTGTGACCTGGGGAAATCCAGAATACGGCGGAGACAGCAGCCAGGTGCAAAAGCAACTGTGCCTGAATCTGGGTGCTTCTGTTCTCATGGGGCCGGCCAGCGCCTTGGGCCGGGGGGAAGAGGAGTTAGCTGAGTCGGTTTGTCGGATGAAACCGCGGCCGGTGCAGCTTTGGGCCCCGGCTGTGGAGCAGGATGCGGTCGGCAAAACCATCGGAGAAGCCCAAGTTGAAAATCCATTTAGCTCGAATCCGGAGCCCAACAAAAACAGAAATCTAGCATGTGCTCTTTTATGTTCAGTCCAAATTTCAAAGATGGGTGGGTGGGTCTTCAACTGGGTTGGTTTCATGCTGATGCTCTCCACCACGGCTTATTTTTTCTGGGCCCCTTGCCATATTGCTCCCCTTTTGGGCTCATTTTTTGGGGTTCAGTTCATGGGTCTGGGAAAGCGCGTGTGCACCGGCGAAACTCTATGGGAAGAAACCACCCGACTCCAAGACCCAGGTAAATGAGTTTATTCCCAGTATTATGTGGCTGTATGGTGCCCTATATCCCATCAAAACTCTGGTACTGTACAGCTTCTGGATGGTTCTGGGGTAGTGGAAACCTTAGACAGAAGCAAAGCCAGAGTTCTGGATGGCCACACTTTAAGCCACCTGTTGGTTCAGCATCCATTTGTGGGTGCAACTTATGGATGAAGCGCGACCCCCGGCGATAGATCCATTGAGTAGTTTGTAGAACAATGGTAAATTGCGCGTTTGAGCTCACTTCAATGTCTCTTTCCCGGACCACTTATGAATCAACTCAGGTTGCCGAACAGTGCTGAACAAGCACATGGAAGTCCATTTTCCCCTTTGGTTCCCCTGACATCACCCGCTTCGCGTGTCAACGTGTTTGGGGTGCCACATGCTGACCTGGCCGGCCCAAAAAGCCCGAAAGGTGATCATGCCAGAAATATCCAGAGATACATGGATGAATCGTCCCAAGGCCCAAATGCTGACATGGCCGGCCCCGAAAGGTGATATGCCAGAAATACATGGAATCAGCGGCCCTTCTTGGTTTTCAGCTGGGACTGGTGCACGAAGCTCAGCAGTTTCCAGGAACCCCAAAACCCCCTGTGCAGTGAGCCAGTTGAATCGCCCAGGCCGGTCTACAGAATGCAAGTGTTTGTCTACAGAATTCTTGTGGATAAGTTGACATTGCCGTACAGCACCATTTTGCCATGGAAAGATCAAAGGTTCGAAAGATCAAAGGTTCGAAAGATCAAAGGTTCGAATTTGCCCATGGTTCAAAACCGTTTCGGGATCCCAATTTGGGATAGGTGAGAATTCACCGCCCATTTTAGAAAGGAATTTAGTGGTTGGGTTGAATCGGATGTTCACTGGGGGCTAACCGATTTGGCTTTTGACCCATGGCCATTTGATTGACTTGAAGAAGCTGATGCGACGCGGCGATATTCCAAAAGTGAGACTAGGTCCCCCAGCAATTGGTGCCCTTTCTCACACCCTTTTTTTGGGGAGGGCTCCCTACTAAAATAGACTACAGCAAAAAGGGCACCCTTATTCTGACCTCTCCACTGGAAGACCTAGGAGATGAAGAGGAAGTGTTTGCAGCACTTTGGAGATGCTGTGGAGACTGTTCAGAAACAACTTTGACGCCGAGGTTTGTTTGGAGAGTCCAGGGGATAGTTCTCAAGGCACCGTTTAAAGTCACTGGGGAGCTATGAGGAACAGTCATCAAACCACTCCCAAGCCTTCTTTTGGCTAAGTTTAACTTGGCCAACTCACAACATTTCAGCAAAACTAGGTCAACCTGTTTTCACTTGGCTGTGGCTCAAAAAACGGGTACCAAAATGGGTTGCCCTGGTAAGTGGAAACATGGACCAAAACCTGCGGAGCCAGCCCCTCCTGTTCAATTATGAGCCACACCCACTTCAGCAAAACTAGGTCGACCGATTTTCACGATTTTCACCGGGAGTTTTCACTTGGCTTCAGCCAGGCATGTGTGAACTCCTTTAGTCAGCGTCGCAGCTTTAGGACTTGGAGACGGCTTTTTGATGCGTTCGTTCTAGAATCTTTCAACAGGTCTGCTCACTTCCCCAGAATTAGCTCCCCTTTTTCCTTTTTCGCTTTTTTGGGGTCGCCTTTGTTTTCCACTAACCAGGCAAAAAAACAAAAACAAAAAACAGCTATTGTTTTGCTGCGGTCCCAATTCCAGCCTAGCTTAAAGAGCCTCCGAGTACAGACCCAAAACAGGACACTTGCGCTTGAATGGTCAAAGTTCCGACGGGCAGAGTAAAGCCAAGCGCAAATTGGTTTCATAAGCCCTGTCAGCTTCTATGTCAATTGGTGGGAGGGTAGATTTATTGGTATGGCTAGGGTCTCTGATGAATGCCGTGACCTTGCTTCACCAAGCTTAACCTGGTCAACCGGTATGACCGAGTTCTACGCAAAGTTGACCAGTTTTACTTTGCACAACTCTGGAAGTGGAATACCCGTGAAATGATCGTGAATGACCGAGATGTCCCGTGAATGACCAAGTAAAGCCGTGAAAAGAAACCGTGAAATGAGTCACAATCAAAACCCGGTATTCAAATGGTTGACCCAGAACAAATGGAACAAAGAGTCAAGAAGGCGGATTCCCGCAACTATTTGTGGCTTGGATTGCCCCTTACTAGCCTTCATCTACCCAGGTGGCCATGGGTCAAAATTCCGTACCCCCAATCCAACCACTAAAATAGGTCCTAAAATGGGTGGTGCACTTACCCCGAAATCGTAACATTGGTTTTGACCCACAGCCAGGTTTTGAGGATGTGGCTCAAATGGGACCCCCTGGAAACTCCCTGGCAACAGGACGTACTGTTACGAAAGGCTGGCTGGGCGCTTGAACTTTGGGCTACGCTTCCGCGGCATAATGTTGACCCAGGATTAATAAACCCGTCTCACTAGGGGGGTGTTCCCTCCAAGTGGTCTGAATCCCCACTAAAAGGGGACAGCCCCCGATCAATATCAACCAGGGGTTTGACTTCATCCGGGGCTAACTTTACATGTGCACACCTGGCAGGAATGGCGGCAGCAAATGTTTGCATGTGTCAAAGAAAGAAAAAAGGACCCCCCCCAAAAGAGTGGCTTCCCTTTCGCTTCCCTTATCCCAATCTTTGCAAGGACAACGACCAACCACTTCTCAACTTACTTGTTTTTTTGGAAGGGAAGTCTTGGCTTTTGGAAATGAATCGTTTGGGATCCGCTTTGGACGGTTTTTGGTCGGGGTTCCGACTCCCTCAGCGAGTCACCTTCGTCCTTTCGAGGCAGCACACCTTGAAGGTCCGGTGGAACCTGGACGGTTATGTGGACGCCCTCTTCAAGGCGAATCGAATCCGCACGGAACAAAAAAAACGCGCGCCCGGTTTCCATTGGGTTGGGCATACTTTGGTAGCACACCCAAGTCCCGGCAAAGAGACACCAACTGGATGCTGTTTAAACAAGTAGTTTAAGCATGTTAAAACAAGGGTGCTGCCATAGCGCTAGGCCTACTGGGCCTCATCAATTTCAAGGGTGGGGGTACTGTTGAACCAGACTACCCTAAATTATCATTGTTGCTCTTCAAGGTGGAAGGGCGCTCCTTTGAAGCTGGTGATCATGCGACACTTGTTTTGACGTCAAGCCGGATATCTATTGGTTCGTGATCAGGGCGGCTAGAAGATATGATGAAGTGTATAAAAGTGTATCCAGTTGACATGTTCACATAACAAAACATATGCTTTGTGGTGGGCCTTTTGCATTCAAATTTGGCACGAGTTAGGCAGGGTCCTTGTATTTGCCGGCCCGTCCAAAGCATCTTGCAACATGGCCATATGCGTACCAGGACCCTTGCTTGGTGGCATGAGAGGCCGTCTTTTTTTGTGGGAACCTGTTTTTAGGGTAGATTGAAGGGACTTCAGCAGGAAACCCAACATTGTTCGCGGCCCCTATTTTGACACACACCCAAATGCAATTGCTTGTAATGTGAGCAACAGAAGACTTTGTGCTGTAAGCGAATATGACCTAGTTCCAAGGATAATCACCACACTCCAGTGAACATGCATTTAACGCAACCAGATTTCCAGAAGTTTGCTGCGGGAATTGCTTGCAGCACCTGAATAGCCTTGTTTCGGCTGGAAATGCGTTCTAATCAGTTCCTTTCTTGGATCTGTTGGTGGTGCCACTGGTAACCATTGGTCCTGGGGCCTTTTCCTGACGAGTCACCGCTGAGTAGAAGCTGGATCCAAAGGATTTGGGGATCCGCAGAAGTTGCCATGGTTCTGTACAGTACTTTCAAACCACATTCCGGCATGGTTAGTGGAGTAAACAACTGGCAGCTATCAGCTATGGGGCTCCCCATTTCCAATGTCAATCAGTGAGTCAAGCTCATCCCAGTTGCAGGTTCCCTTTTGGTTTGCGCGTGAACACTATGCAAATAGTTGACACCAGCGTCCCCCCAGCCTTTGATCAACCGTACGGTCCAATAGTCCCTCTTGAGCAATCCACAATGATTTGCTCTGGCCTACGTTCAGCCCGAATTTGTTTTCAGCCCCAAGGGCACTCCATATGCTGCGCATCAGGTGGTTGCTGGATCTCCCATCAAGAAGGGCGAGGAGGTTGGGGGCTTTATCAGCGGGCCAACTGATCTAAATATATAGGCGGGTTGATCAATATTCCTGGCCCCAAATGACCATGGGTAACTTTTCTCGTTTAGTGGGGATTGTCATCTGTTTTGGTTTCTCTGATGGTCATCTAATGATCCCATGCATCACGGATTCAGATATTTTTGGACGAGTGCTCCAGTGAAGGGCTCCAGTGAAGGAAGACGATCAGTCCACCAACAGTGACCAAAACCCTGACCAGACCACCAAAAACCAAAACCCTGACCAAAACCAAAACCAAACCCCTGACCAGTTTTCTTGGGTTCCCTTTGCACGTGAGGCTTGCCGCGAGGGGCCGGGTCCTGGGATTCGGTGGCAGTTCGGGGACATGCATCTCTTTATCTCGGGCTAAGTGGCACAGCCTCTTCAGCGGTCATTCAACGACATGTGGGTCATGTTTTTGGCAAGTCTCCGGAGTTTGGGACTCTGAGCACGATTTAGTCAAGACATGTCGAATAGGCCAGTCTCATTTGATCGGAAGCTGAGCTGGGTGGTTGGCTGTGTGGGTGGATGGGTTGGTTGTTGGGTGGTTGGGTGGTTACTTGGTTGGCTGGCTGGTTGCTTGGTCGCTTGGCTACTTGGTCACATTTAGATGCTTGGTTTCTTGGTTGCATGGCTACACGGCTACTTGCTTCCTTGGTTGGATGGTTGATTGGTCGGTCGGTCGGTCGGTCGGTCGTCACAGCTTCTTCCTCTTCAACCACTTGGTTAAGAATATGTTCTATGTTCCGCTTATTGGCGCTAAAGGGAATCTATCACTATTGGAAGTATGTTTTTTTCCAAGACAATTAAGCAAATGGAGGTCTTTGTTTCTGCCAAGAATTGACAATCAATTTTGGGTAGAACGCCCATGACCATCGGCAGGGCATGGCCAAAACCATCAGCGACCTTCGGGAGTTGTGGCCGCTGTGCAAACCATTGGGATGCGCTGGCAAGACATGACAAACCATGTAGTGCGAACCCCGGAATACACAAACCGGGTTGATTCATAGGGGGGATGTTCCCTTTTGGGGGGGGGGGGGGGGCCCACACCCCATCAGCAGGGTGGGTCTATTCTTTCGGGTCAATCACCGGTTGATCAAAGCTGTTTGGCACCAAGCTGCGGGTAAAAGCAAGAATCGCTAAACAAACATAGAAGTGCAGCTAAAGTGGGTGTGTTTGTTTTGAGGGTACCCTTTTTGGGGTGGCTTAAAAAAATACACCAAAAGGACACCATCCATTTTGGTTTTTTTGGGGTTATTTGGAGACACACCCACAAAACTTGCATGTTTGGAAAAAAAGAAAAACAAGCCCAAGGCGGAGACAAGCCCACGGAACTTGCATTTCGGCTTCCCTCAGATCCGCATCTGCTACGGCGGCAGCCCCTTCCGTCCCGATGGGTGCGGGGGGGATTGCGTGGGCGACTTCGTCGGGCTCTCAGCCTGTGTATGTGTGTGCGCGTTTTTGTTTGAGTGCCCTTTTTGGGGCGGTCTGATTTTTGTTAAAGGACGCCGCAAGGAAATCCAGCACTTTGCAGGTTCCCCTACTTTGAACCCACAAATTGTTGATTTTCTACAAAGGAAACCACAAGGGGATTCTTATTTGCAATTTGGAATTATTGTAAATTGCGCAGGTAGGCTGGACTCGACCCCACGTGTTGCAGGGAAACACCAAGTTGTTTGTTCCAGATTCTGAACAAAAATGCGGAACTTTGCGGTAGAGGAAGCCCGTGAACCTGCAGCTGCAGTCATCCTGGATTCCTGGATTCCACTTAAAGGCAGCGAATGTGGAAACCCAAAAAGCTTTCCACCCCCCAAACAAACATATTCTCCAGAGATGATGGCCCTTTGGGAAAAAGCTTCCCCCCCCCCAAACAAAAAAAAGATTCCCCAGAGCTGATGGTCCTTTTCGGGTTCCATGTTGCGGAAGTATAGCACATGGCATGGCCCCGCTGTTTGAGAAGCAAAAAAAACGGTCGCGTCAAAAGCCGAGGCTTTGAACAACGCCCAGTACCTTCAGAGGTACGGCTTCGTGGACGAAGCTCGGCCAGCGGAGGGGTCGGTTCCGGCTTGAGCCAACTCAGGTCCCGCCGGACGTAAAGGTGCTAAAAGGTGGGCAAAAGCATCAAGACCCTTTTGAGGTGGCAAGCGCTTGAACTTACCCTTCGGCCTCAAATGGACCCGAAAGTTTACTCGGCAGCGATTCGGCTTCGCTAGATCTGAAGCCTGCTAGTCATAAAGTCTGGGGGGCTGGGGGGAGTGGGAGGGGGAGGGAGCCCAAAAAAGCCCTACATCAGGCCTTATTAAGGGCTTAAGGGCTCAGTAAGGGCTCCCTCCCCCTCCCCTCCCTCCCCCAGCCCCCACGAGCCAGATTCTGCGGAGTTCAACGGACGTGGTTGAAGCATGGTTTCACGGCCCAGTTCCGAATCGACCAGATCTGACCTTTGGGTTTTCCAATTTTGGTCCAGTTTTAGTGGCCCCAAAAGGTGATCGCCTTTGGTTTCCAGGTCCGAACTGGGCAACTGAGATTTTTCCTTTTGAGCCAAAAGGGCAGGCTGCTTGCGGCCAGCTTTCAAATGGCGATCCGACGCCAAGAGTCAGGTGGGTCATACTCACAACGACTTTAGACACTCAGAACTTGTTGCACCCAGTGGCCCCCGTCTATCTTGTGTGTTGAGGAAGTTTCGGTGCCCTATGGCAAGATGCTCTCAAAGACATTCCAAGCTGGAAGCCTCATCCAGAAAGCGTTGCAGGCTGAGGAACAATCATTTTCAGCTGGCTGGAACATTTAGGTTGCTACACTTCACCCTGGAACGGTCTCAAGAGATTTGTCTGTGGTGGGGCGGTTGCAGGATGCTACAAGTTTTCACGGGCGGGCAGGAGAAAGGGAAAATCAGCTCAGAGTGAGATGCACGCCGACGTGGAAATCCCCCCGACATTCTTTTGAAAGATGGCGAACAATGAGTGTTGGTTGAATAAAAAATGGGCACCAATCATTGCCCTACCTGTGGAAGGGTACCTGGAAGATGGTTCTCCTCTTGGGGGTACCCTGTGTCAGTTTCCATGTGAGTGGGAGGGAGGATAGTTCAAATAATTAGTTACCAATCCTTAGTTCATGTAGAGCCGATGTAAACTGTCTATCATGAGCTAAAACGTCCGGAATATGAGGGACCATCAAAGTCGGAAGGGGTGACTTGAACGGTAACATCGTGAGGGTATCATTGTTGGGTGATCCCCCATGAGTTTTGTCGAACTATTGCCGGCGCTTTTGAACGAAGTTTTGGGTCCGGCGGTCGGTGGCAACACGGTTTGGTTGTCATAGTGTTAAAGTAGGGATCACGCAAATTGCGACTTTCCTTCTGGTTTCCTTGCAAACCAACCCGGAAAAGGGAACCCTCAGGCTAAATGCACCCCCCTATTCTTTTGTGCTGGCGCTCTTTTTGGGGGATGTCCCTCCTCACCTGCAGTGCCTCTCGTGAGATGCAGCTTCGTCCGTGTTTGGGCGGTCCAGTGGCCGCATTTCAACCTGAGCGGAAACTCGGAAGGAAGCAACCGGCAAGCGGGGGAATCGAGTAGAGATTTGTTGGGTTGTTGAGTAGAGCCTGTGTTTGCTTCCAGCGGGATCATTCCAGTGCTGTGTATTGATTTTTTCTGAGGATGGCCGGACACAAATCTCGATGTAAGCGCCTATGCAATTAACGGGGGTTGGGAGTACCTGGAGTCTCCTTCTGACCCTTTAAAAATGGTTGGTCAATACCCAAAATCACGGGGTCATGACCCCATTTTTAAAGGGTCGTGGAGACTTCAGAAAGAAAGCAAAAACGAAAACGAAAAACAAATGTCTCAACTGGCCCAACCGAGGGATGCATGGGCACCACCATGGTGGACGGCAAGCTTGGGAGCCCAGCCTCAAATTTCAAGCCGCATCTGGACGCGCCAGGGATGGAGGAAAAACGGTCGAAGGTTGGGAGAAACACCACCTGAGCCGCTGAGCCACGTGCTCAAAACCGATTCGGGTAGATGATCCGGTTAGTAAGGGCGAATCCCAGCCATAAATAGCTGCGGAATTCCGCCTTCGAAAAATTATGTACATGGTTCTGGGTCGACCATTTTAATACCAGGTTTTGATTGTGACTCACCTACCTAAGACTACATTACCCCCAAACCAAACCCCATAAGCCAACGGATCTATAAAGGTTATAAGGGTAGTGACCTTGGTCTTAGAACGTAGCACCGGGTGGGTACAGTGTGCTCCTTGACTTGGGGTATGTTCGTTTGGTCACGGGCCTTTGGAGCACATATTACTTGCTGATTCAAAACCGTGTCCCCTCAATGTGTGCGTTGGCTCTCAGATTCGTCGCCATGAATCTATGAAGGTGCATGTTCACTTGCCCAGTGGAGAAGGTTGCTCTATAGAAGTCTCACCAGTGACGCCCATCGGCGAGCTGAAGGCTGCAGCGCAGCAGCATTTCAGGCATCGCTTGCAGCTTGTTGCAAACGGCCAGCAGCTTGATATAACTGCCACGCTGGGCCAAGCCGGGTTGCGAGATGGAGACGTGGTAACTGCGGTTGTTCAGCATGCCAAACTGGCTGCCACAGACAGGGCCTTTGCTTGGCATGACCACGGAGGCGAGGTTGTGACCTGGGGTGATCCAGATCTTGGCGGGGAGAGCATTCGGGTGCAGGAGCAGTTGAGGAATGTCCAGCACATCCAAGCAACTGCTGGTGCTTTTGCTGCCATTCTTGAATCTGGGGCTGTTGTGACCTGGGGTGCTCCAGCATATGGCGGAGACAGCAGGAAGGTGCAGGAGCAGCTGAGGAACGTCCAGCGCATCCAAGCAACAGACCGTGCTTTTGCTGCCATTCTTGAATCCGGAGCTGTTGTGACCTGGGGTGATCCAGGATATGGCGGAGACAGCAGCCAGGTGCAGGAGCAGCTGAGGAACACCCAGCACATCCAAGCAACCCGCTATGCTTTTGCTGCCATTCTTGAATCTGGGGCCGTTGTGACCTGGCGTGATCCTCAACTTGGCGGAGACAGCAGCCAGGTGCAAGAGAAGCTGAAGAACGTCCAGCACATCCAAGCAACAGAACGTGCTTTTGCTGCCATTCTTGAATCTGGGGCTGTTGTGACCTGGGGTGATCCACAACTTGGCGGAGACAGCAGCCAGTTGCAAGAGAAGCTGAAGAACGTCCAGCACATCCAAGCGACTGACGGCGCTTTTGCTGCCATTCTTGATTCTGGGGCTGTTGTGACCTGGGGTGATCCAGACTGGGGCGGAGACAGTAGCCAGGTGCAAGAGAAGCTGAAGAACGTCCAGCACATCCAAGCGACTGACGGCGCTTTTGCTGCCATTCTTGAATCTGGGGCTGTTGTGACCTGGGGTGATCCAGAAGAAGGCGGAGACAGCAGCCACGTGCAAGAGCAGCTTAGAAAGGTCCAGCACATCCAAGCAACTGACGGTGCGTTTGCTGCCATTCTTGATTCTGGGGCTGTTGTGACCTGGGGTGATCCAGACTGGGGCGGAGACAGTAGCCAGGTGCAAGACCAGCTGAGAAACGTCCAGAGCATCCAAGCAACTGGCGGTGCTTTTGCTGCCATTCTTGATTCTGGGGCTGTTGTGACCTGGGGTGATCCAGACTGGGGCGGAGACAGCAGCCAGGTGCAACAGCAGCTGAGGAACGTCCAACACATCCAAGCAACTTTTGGTGGTGCTTTTGCTGCCATCCTTGAATCTGGGGCCGTTGTGACCTGGGGTGATCCACAACGTGGCGGAGGCAGCAGCCAGGTGCAGGAGCAGCTCAGGACCATCCAGCACATCCAAGCAACTTCTGGTGCTTTTGCTGCCATTCTTGAGTCTGGGGCAATTTTGACCTGGGGTCATCCACCAAGTGGCGGCGACAGCAGGAAGGTGCAAGATCAGCTTGAGCTTGTAATCTGGGGCTGTGACATGGTCAGCGCAAATGCGAAGAAGAAAGTGGGCTACGGGAAATAGACAGGTGAACTCTGGATTCACCGTTCCGCCAAGTTTTACCATTTTATTCCTGCGGTAACTGCTATTGGGTTGGATCTTTAGACTTTTTGGGGGAAAATCAAGGGGGTCCATTAAACCCACAAAAGTTATTTTTCTTTTTTGCAGAGGGTCAACAGCAACCAATAATACATATTATATTTAAGATTGCCGGACCAGGCAGACACTGAAACACATGTTTTGAATTAAATTAGTGAAACATAGTGAGATAGTTTGTGAATCAAAATAGTGAGTGAAATATTTAGTGAATCAAAATTGTGAATTGGGAAACATGGATTTGCAGTTTGTGACTTCAACTAGTGAATTGAGAATGTGGGTTTCCAGGTTTGTGAATTGAGCAAAGGAGCCAATTGGTCTTTGCATTTGTGATAAGAGGGCCTGCCAGCGGCTTCCCCAACAGGCGGGGCGGGCATTCGCTAATTGATTTCACTAATTTGAACAGCAACAGT
The DNA here is from genome assembly GCA_963377175.1 of Effrenium voratum. Taxonomy (NCBI): domain Eukaryota; class Dinophyceae; order Suessiales; family Symbiodiniaceae; genus Effrenium; species Effrenium voratum. Next base: position 758,230 of record CAUJNA010003226.1, read on the forward strand.
TTGCCTATTTGTGGAAATTGAACCTCTAAAATTAATTAGTTTTCACTATTTCAATTCACTAATTTTCGCTAAATCAAATTAATGAAACTTGGTGAACTTTAGTGAACTTTAGTGAACTTTAGTGAATTTTAGTGAAATTTATGAAATTCAATGAAATTTTAGAAAGAGATTCATACAATTTCACCAAATTTCACCAAATTCACTAAATTTCACTAAATTTCACTAAATTTTATTAATTTTCACTAAATTGGGCTTGCAACCTTTAGTGAAATTTAGTGAAATTTAGTGAATCTCTTTCTAAAATTCATTGAATTTCATAAAGTTCGCTAAATTTCACTAAATTTTGCGAAATTTAGAGAAATTTAGTGAAATTTAATGCAGCTTAGTGATTTTTGCTTTTTCCTGTTGAAAAGACTGCAATCTTGAGCAAACAATTAGTGAATGGAATTAGTGAAAAAAATAGTGAATTGGCACTTATGGAAATTGCGGGCGCTGCGTTGGGCAGACTTGGGGCCAATCGAGTCGAGGGCTTCCCTTGAGCATATAAACATTGCTTCGCTTTGCTTTGCTAAGCCTAAGGGCCTAAGCTTTAGCACAACTCACCTAGACCTAGTCACCTCGCCATGTAGGCGTATGTCCATTCACTATTCCCATTCACTACTTCCATCCGCAATTGTTTTAATTCACTATTCCCATTCACTATGTCATTTGCTAATATTCACTAAATAAATATTTTGATGTGTCCAATCTCTACCTCCCAGCGGCAATCTTAATATTATATATATACATATATATTTGAATCTTGAATTTATGACCAAGTTATCAAGATGTTGTACAACTATGCGATGTATGTTTGTTCCTTGATACTTTGGGGACTGACTCCGGTCGGTGATAGATGTTTGTTCGGCATTGTTTCATGAGCAGAACATGATCACCCAAACATGGCTTCGGTGACTGATACCGTGTTTGTTTGACTTTCATCCACCTTACTGGACATGACCTTTGAACGGGTTGTCATGGCTGTTGGATATTGTAGAGCGTGTTTTCGCTTGGTGTAGAGTCAAGTTGCAGAGAGCTTGCCCTTCAGAAGAAGAACATATTTCTGTGCACTTTACCGTGTTACATACCTCGAATCACATCCACCAGGTATCTTTGGGAGGATTTGTTGTGAATATGTTTCGAGTTTTGGAGGAATCTTCCGGTTGAAGCGCCCCCGCTTGATTTTTTTTCTAATCAGAAGATGGCCCTTGGAACTGTCCGGCTTCGAGAGCGCCCAAAGACCTGCTGGACATTCAGTCCGATGGAGACCTCGCCTCATGGATTGTTGCATGGAAGCGTTCTTTGCTACATTTTGCCGACTTTATAACTTTTTGCTAACTCATGGGTTTTCCACTACACTACTAAAAGTTAGTGACTTTTAGCAGGGGAGCAGAAAGCAACCGAGCATTCCCTGCGATTTCAAGCATTGGAGGTCACCAGTGCAGCTGTCCGATTGCACATGGCAATTCGAGCTACTCTGTTGCCCAGTGGTTTCCGCCTTTTTTTTCTCAACTTTTTGGGGGCAAGGTTTAAAACTCAACCAACCCAAAAAAGGATGCCTTTGAGGCTAACCTGGAGTCTCCATGACCCTTAAAAATTGGGGTCATGACCCCTTTATTTTGGGTAATGCCCCTATTTTTAAAGAGTCTTGGAGACTCCAGCAAGTTCGCTCGATGTTTGATGGAACCCCAGCCCAAGGTGGCTAGTGCAGGACGAAGCCGAGAGCATTCGTCAGAGTTTGGCGCGGCGCCCAAAGCACGTCGAGTCATGCCCAAAGACCAAAGCCCAAAGGAGCCATTTGCTGAAATGGCCGTGGGTCAAAACCGTTTTGGTACCATTTTGGTTGGTAGTTGAATTCACCACCCATTAGAACCTATTTTAGTGGTTGGATTGGGATGTTCACTGGGGGACAACCGGGGTTTTGGCCCATGGCCAAATGCATATGTAAAGAACATCTATTACTAGGGGGATATGTTTTGTTAATTTTCCCCTGTCGGCTTTAAAGAAAAACCTATTACTACCTGGAGCCCCGAAACGCCACTTTTTTTCGGTCAAAAGGCATATTTGGCATGTTTTTACCCGAAAGGTTGATTTTTTCGGTCATTTGCCAGAGTTGCCCGTATTTGGCCGTATAAAACCCGTATTTTGTCGATAAAATATTGAAAAGAAAGCGAAGGAAAACGTATTTGGCCGTATGACCACTTTTTTCGGGCAAAGCCTTTTGACCAAGAAAAAACAGTGTTTTGGGGCCCCAGGTAGGGGATGATTTTTCATTTTCCCCTGTTGCTTTTCAAGAAAATCGCAAAAACGAGGGGATTTTTTTCCAGGCTTCAGCAAATGGAAACAAGGAGCCGAGTTTTTTCAGCGCCCAAGACACCCACTGGCGATTTTTTGTGTGGGGCTTCTGGCAATGCCTGAGCCTGGAGTCTCCTTCTGACTCTTTGAAAGTGGTTGGTCATTACCCAAAATGGGGTCATGGACCCATTTTTATTTCGGGTCATGGAGACTCCACGAAAAAAGCGTTACGATCATGTCGGTATGTCAATGTTTTTTTTTTTTTTCGGCCCTGCTCAGTTTATGGCTCGAGATAGTTCACGCGAGGGGAGTGGTTGACACAGCAACCTTGCACACATTCCAACGTTTGGCATGTGTGTGCCTTGTGAGTCGACTGGGATCCAAAGAGCCAGCACACTTTTTTTGTCTTGCTTGACGCTCCAGTAATTGCCGTGTGCTATTTGGTAAATAGGTGGTCTGTGTCGCCATGGACAATCCTTGTATCTTACCCAGGGCTCCTTAAAAGATACACTTTGCCCATTTGAAACATGTATTTTTCCACCAAAATAAAGGACAGCCACCATTTACAAGGCAATGTTCATGTGTTTTTCATGTAAGGGTCCCTGTTACCCCTTGTTCATACCGGTTCCTTGGCTTCCCTGGCTTCCAACCCAATGTTTTTTGGGGTATATACCCCAAAAGTGGGGAGAGGAAATGGTATGAACATCAGGCCTCTCAGGGGTACATTTGTCCAAGGGCTTTGTAAAAGGGGTATGTACAAGCTCCCCTGGATTGTAAATGAGAGATTGATGATTCTGGGATGGGCTCGTGTTTGTATGCGGATACTATTTGTTTGTAAGGGAAGCTGAAAGGTGAAACATCCATTTTTGGAGGGTTCGCCTATTTGGAGACAACCCCATTGCAATGCAAGTTGCCAAAGGATGCACTGATTCCAACGTTTCTTTTTATGCTTCAGGCAAGCTGAAGCCTGACATTGGCTTGCCAAGGGACACCACAGCGAACCGACTCGGCCAAGGTGACCCTTTGGTCGGATGGCTACCATAGCGACATGTGTGACCTCACCTGGCAGTGATTTTTTTTGAGGGGTCTGTAACAGAGCCGCGGCGGACATTCGTTACAGACCTCGTTACAGACCTCTGTAACAAGACCAGCTGGCTCGTTACACACCCCTCGTTACACACCCTGGTTACACACCCTGGTTACACACCCTCGTTACACACCTCAGATGAACAAACCCGGCCAGTGACGTGACTGCCCTCTTTTTGCCGCAGCTTGGCTTGCGTTGAATAGCTGCAATCAAGCTGGAGCTGCGGAGGCGCTTTGCGTACTGTGCTTTGCTTTGCCTCATTACAGACCTCGTTACATAGCCGTTACATACCTCGTTACAGACCCAACCCCAGCCCGGGCACCAGCAACCCCGCTTTTTGCTGGCGCTTGGCTTGCGTTGAATAGAGCTGCGGAGGCGCGCTTTGCGTCCTGCGCTTTGCCTTGCCTCGTTACAGACCTCGTTACACAGCCGTTACATACCTCGTTACAGACGCAACCACGGCCCGGCTGGTGCTGCGGAGGCGCGCTTTGCGTACTGCGTTTCGCTTTGCCTCGCTACAGACCTCGTTACACAGCCGTTACATACCTCGTTACAGACGCAACCACGGCCCGGCTGGTGCTGCGGAGGCGCGCTTTGCGTACTGCGCTTCGCTTTGCCTCGTTACAGACCTCGTTACATAGCCGTTACAGACCCAACCCCAGCCCGGGCCAGCGACCCTGTTTTTTGCCGCAGCTTGGCTTGTGTTGAGCAGCTGCAATCAAGCTGGAGCTGCGGAGGCGCGCTTTGCGTACTGCGCTTCGCTTTGCCTCGTTACAGACCTCGTTACATACCCGTTACAGACCCAACCCCAGCCCGGGCCAGCGACCCTGTTTTTTGCCGCAGCTTGGCTTGTGTTGAGTAGCTGCAATCAAGCTGGAGCTGCGGAGGCGCGCTTTGCGTCCTGCGCTTTGCTTTGCCCGTTACAGGCCTCGTTACATAGCCATTGCATACCTCGTTGTGCTGCTCTACATTGTGCTACTGATATTGCGTGTCAGGAAAAGTTTTCCCGTTGCAGACCTGCGTAACAAGGACCTCCGTTACAGACCTCCGTAACAAGATTTGTGGCGCGTCGCGCGTTACAGACCCCTAAAAAAAATCATAGCCACCTAAGCTTCCTTCTCTGGCGGCTCCAGACATTTCGGGTTGAAGTCTTCCGGCTTTGCCAGAAAAGTAGGGACCCCTTTTTGGCTGAAAGAACGGAAGCCGGCAGGAGCAATTTCTTTTGAGGTGTGGCCTTTAGAAATCGCAGAAACGACGCAATTTGCGGCCTGCCGCGGTGGATGCCACTTTCGCTAGGCACATTTGGTGGGATCCTTTGACCCCGTAACCACCCAATACCCAGCTTTTTCAGGGTGTGATTGGTCGACCCTCTACGAAAAAAAAGGAGGTATTTACCATGGAAGCCCAGGTTGTTTTCAAAAAATACCCTTAAAAAAACGTGGGTATTTGGAGTAAGGGGTATATTGCGTGTGTCGTTCTTTGAGGCTAGCCCTTTTCGGTGGATTTAAATCAGGAAAGCCAACCATAATTACTATACGTTGTTGTTTTTGTGGAGGGGGGGTCGGGACCTCCAAAATGACACACCCATTCTTTAATTTCATGCATTGCTTGTTCGAGACCGACCCTTTGTCATATTTCCGGTGATTGAAGCAATACCTGGGACACAATAGCAGCACTGGTATAATGTAGTATACGTGTAATGTTGAGTTCGAACAGGGCATCTTCAGTGTGATGTACAACCACTGAATGGCTTCCTTGCAATCTGTGAAGTGCGGGTAAGCCGTACCTAAGGTCGTGCAAACCACCCTGGTAGACCGTCGGTCTTCATTTCAATCCCAAAACAAACAGGAACTCAAAACTGGACAAGAGCATGACAAACTGCGGCAAGCCCCACCAAAACACCACAAAGACTGATCCTGAAAAAAAAACACCGAGACATTGTCAAATTGGGACCCCAGAAATGGTGGTCTTGCTTTTAGTCTCCAAAAAGTCAATCATGCAAAGGGTACCCTCAAAAGGTTCAATTTGGAATTGGCACCAAATTGGTGTCTTCGGTTTCCCCGCGATGCCCTCAAAACAAAACTCTCCAGTCTTCAGGCGCAGACCAGCGTGCAGGATGATGACGAGCTTTTGTCAGACAGGCGCGCAGATTTCCCAGCAATCCCCTTCGAGGAAATACAAAGACGCGGGATGGTTCATAGGGTCATTCCCTCAGGACCCTACCAAGAACAAGCCAGGATGTCCCTTCTTTCCCCCAAGAACCTGGGGGTGAGTTGCTTGACACGATTCCAGACGAGCAGAGACACGAGGACCAACCCCCTAAGCCCCAGATCTACGAACCCCCGAAGAGGAAGGCTCAAGGGCGAGGTCGAAGCCCATGCCATCCATGTGTGTGGTCCTTTTCAAAAGCCATGTAGCCATAGGTGTCCTTTTTAGGTTACTTTGGTTAAAAATAGATGGCACT
>CAUJNA010003226.1:769114-791941 GCA_963377175.1 Effrenium voratum
AACAAAACATTGACATGTCCTTGTTCATGATATTCATATAGACTTCATCCATCCGGATTGGTGCGAAGTTGTCTTCATCCACAGTATGATCGCAAGGCACTGGTTTTCTGAAACTGGGCACAGGAGAGTGTTTGGTACAAACTGAGGAGTTGGCTCAGTCGCTTTCCTGCTCAGGTGGTCCTGGTCTTGCAGCCCCGAGCGCAGGATGGGCAGGCACGGGTGAGAAAGGCAAAATCAAGAGTCAAACGGCTTTTGGACTTTCATGTTTTTTGGAAGATCATTTCAGCGGGAAACTTAGTCAAAGTCTGGACTTTTTCCGACCAATGGAAGCGAGTGGACGCAAAGAACCAGGTCGCTCAGGGCAAGTGCCCCCTCATCGTGGGGTCCATGAGGACAAACAATTTTCCAGAGGGCACCCAGACCACCAAAATGCACGTGAGAAGCTTGCACGCTTTTGCCCGCGGCGTTTAGCTTGAAGTGTTGCTTCCTTAGGAAACGCTATATTGGCAGAGCTTTGGTGACTGGCCCTCGGACAGATTTCGCCAGCTTGGCGAGCTTGGCTCCCATGTCCTGGTTGAACGTTTGGGACCATCTTACATCTTTGCCCTTGACTAAATGATGAGCAAAGAAAAGATATAAATCCAAGGTTTAGGCTTGAATGTTGACCAAGTGTCGGTGTTTGGGGAATTCCGGAGGTTCGGGGACCTCTGGGTTGCAAAACTGGAGGGAGTTTGTTCATTCGACCAGAGGTCTTGGTCGACATTTGAATTGGAGTTCCTCTGATGGCAGAGCTTCCCAAGTCTTTGCCCCATCCTAGCCGTGTCCCTGAGCTTCTCGTTGCCAGCGGACTTCCCTCAAAAAAAACCTCCCCCAAGCGCCGGGGCATGCCATCCTCAGGTGCCCTCCTCTCGGTTCGGGTGGCTGGGGTCACCTCACCTCCAGGCCGGGTGAAGATCAGTTTCTGGAAGCCGAAAAGGAAGCCTGATGGGACCTGTTTGAGATGCTCTAGGAAACTGCTTGGAGGCGGGTTTTTTGCGGATCTTCGCCTGTGGAATAGTAAAAGAGTACTAAAAGAGTGGTAAGAAAGGACTAACAGGGGGAAGAACAGGTCAGGTAAAATCCACAAAAAGCGCATCCAAACCGTTTTCTAGAGATGCCAGTCTTACGCCCTTTTGTCCACGCGCTCAATCTGTATGAGTGACCTTGCGGCGTACTTTGTTTCACTTGCTTGGCAAGCACCAAAGGAACCGTCGGTAGTTGGAAGTTCCGGCGCGTGCATGCAAACGTTCTAGCCCTCCATGGAGGGGTCATTGCTTCCCTTGACCAGCTTAGTTGTCACAAAAGGCATCCCAAAGCCTGTGTCAGAGTGTTTCCTGACAAACGCGTACTGTGAGGGCTGCAACACATGAAGTTTGCCGATGCACTTGATAGAAACAGGAAAGAGACACCAGCTCAGAGTGAGCATAACGTTGTTGCTTGTTGTTTTACCTCATAGAACCGATGTATGGGTACTTGCTTTGTCATTGTTGTTTGTGGTTGTGTTAAACAGCATCAACACAACAATAGCAACAGCAGCAGCAGCAGCAGCAGCAGCAGCAGCAGCAACAACAACAACAACAACAACAACAACAACAACAACAACAACAAGCACAACCACAACAACAAGCACAACCACAACCACAACCACAACCACAACAACAACAACAACAACAACAACAACAACAACAACAACAACAACAACAACACCAACAACAACAACAAATATCAAAGAACGAACAACAAACAATATAAAACAAGCAACACACACACACACAACTCGTGCATTGGCTTGCCCTTTTGGCGTTTGCCTTTTGCTGACACTGCAGGAGCTAGACATAAATCACCGCCTCGTTGGACTTGCTCTGTGGAGTCTTCGTGCCCGTCCGATGTGCCAATGTCCGCGGCATGAAACCAAAGCTGGGCTCTACCTCGGCTCTTGACTATGACTAACCTAGAGAAACAGCTGAGATGAATTATATACATGTAGTTTTCATGAACCTTGGCACTTGGATGCAAAGTTGTTTACTGCTTTCTTCGAAGCGTTCGACATGACACCATACACCACGCAAGCATAGACACACACGTACCCCCCCTCTTCCTTTCTTCCTTCCTCCCTCCCTTCCTCCCTTCCTCCCACACACACACACACACAGAAACGTAGGCACAGAGACACGCGCACACCTAAGTTTGCATGTCTCTTTTGAACCCCAACATTGGTGCTGATCAGGTTTCCGGAGCTGACGCAGGCGAAAAGGTAACTTCTATGGACAAGCTCGCGATCCGACTGAGTTAGGAGGACCTTTCTTTTACAACCCAGAAGCATGTGCATTGACCTTCATTCTACGGTGGCTAACGGGCCCAAAAAGCAGGTTCTGGTCAAAACCACAGAGCCCGCCTGAGATAGCTCGGGTGGTGGGTTGGTTGTGTAATCACACAGCAGCCCGCAACGGTTCCTATTTGGTACCTGGGGGTTGTCCATCAACAGGATATTATTTTCTCTCGTTCCACCAGCAGCTTCAACATAACTTGGCGCAGGTGCACCTTACAATAGACGTTCAGTAGACGTTCGCCGTCGGTCAACAACGACCCGCCTAGGTGTTTTGAGCGTCGTCACGTAGGGGGGGGGGGGGCTGGGGCGGGGTAGCGTACGCTTGGAGTGCAGGGGTGGGACTGCGCCGCGACGCCAGGGGGTTGCGGGGGGGTGGGAGCAGGTGGGATGCCAGACTGCCCTGCCGGGGTGCAGGCTGCCCTGCAGTGGTCAAGTGAAGACATCCCCAAGGGAAGCTGCTGACAGAAACAAACGGCGCGAAACTGAACGGGCGCCGGGCGGATTGGTGCATGACGGCGCACGTGGGCCGCGGAGCATACTATATATAAATATCTACCATCAGCAGTTACATACAAACAGTTGGTCATCACGTGTATTCTCACAAAGTACAAATCATGGCACCAGCTTTTCCAGTTCGGCAGACGCCGAATACCACCGAGATGCCGAGGTGAGCGTGAAGGAAGACAGGGGCCCGCGATGGTTTTGCAGGATCCATCCCTGGCTCTCTGCGCTGCTGCCGTCACTGTGCAAGGACGCCGCTGAAACTTTGGTGCATTTTGCTTGGATGTTGGGACTTTAACTTTCTGCCAACTAATGGGTTTTCCATTAAACCACTAAAAGTGAAACTTTGAGCAGGGGAGCAGAAAGCAACCGAGGAAAGACTGGGTTAGGGGCCCAGTACTGGGGCCATCGGGCGGGATGCACATGAACAATGTCCAAATGGGCTCATGTTGGGGGAAAAGGAACCTGTGCAGAAAGGGCTTGTCCCGCACAGATAGGGGCGAGTGCTTCTGAAACTTAGGGGGGGGGAATTGGTGGGTGCCACCCTCAACAGCACCCAGCTTTCGTTTTGCGAATTGCTAGTTGTTTTCCACCCAAATATCCGCCGATGCTAGTCGAGAATCATTTGGGGCTCCTTTTGAGTCTGGAAATCGTTTCAAAGACGATGATGGTTCAAATCAAGCCTTGCCCACACGCAGGCAACAGCGTTGCTCAATCATGATGCATAGTGCACCCTGATTTACATACCGCAAAACAAGTTCTGAAGCGGGCCAGCCACGAGTGCGTTCTACCTGCGATTTGTTTGTGTCCATGGCGCCTTTGGTGCGCGTAATTCTTTGCATTTATTCCCTGGTTCAAGCCGCATGTTTGCCCATCCGGATCGCCTACCTGGATCCTGGTGCTATTTGATCTGAATAGCTGGCCAGAACGAACAACACGGCCTTGAGAGGGCAATTGGTGTGCAATGCGAGTAGATATACCTGGATAAAAGTGGGTTTGGTTCGCATATATCCATGGCAATCACTGTCACATACTTACTATTTCTGTCAATTATCCAAGCACAGGAAAAGACACATGAACACATGACAGCGGTTTCGAACACGTGAAAGACATCAACAAGAGCTCCATGCTTGAGTCGTCACGGGAAAGCATGCGTGATTTCGAGACATGGTTGTGGGTCAAAACCTATGGTACCATTTCGGGGTAGGTGAATTCACCACCCATTTTCGAAAAAAATAGTGGTTGGATTGGGATGTTCACTGGGGGTACGATTTGGATTTTGACCCATGGCCACATTGGTGTCAACCAGCCGGGAACTTCGCGAGATATTGAAGATCTTTCACCTTGCCTAGTCCATTAAGCCAGCAACAGTCAACCTTGAATACCTTAGACATTCAATCATGGGTTAATGGGGATAACCGGGATTTTGACACATGGCCACATATGGGGCACCCAAAAAACAGGGGGCAAGGAAATTGCAGCATCTTCTGCTGCCCGAGACATGGGTCAAAAAATGATTCATCCGCCGGCGCCCAGCACGCAGGACTGCCGCAAGGGCTGCTCCGTCCGTGCACGGCCCTGGTCCGAGGATCAGGCAGTTCTGCTGCCACCTGCAGGCGATGGTGGTGGTGGCGGGCGTTTTTGTTTGCAACCGCGACCCTTTACCCCCGTAACCTCCAAAGACCCGCGTTTTTAGTCGATATTTTTTTGGAAAACGCATCGGTTTTTCAAGGTGAATACCGATGCCTGTTTTAGTAGAGGGTCGACATGATACCCTGAAACAAGTGAGTATTTGGAGTAGAGAATATTCGGCTGGCTTGCCGCGCCCGGGGACACGCACTCCTGTGAGAAGCGCGTCATGTCGTCTGGCGCCTGTGAGGCGGTTGTGTCAGCATCACACAGCTGCCTCCGAAGATTGCGACGCTGCGGGCCAAGTGGGACTGGCACCCCGGTGCAAAGTGGCCCCTTGAGTCAGAGAGGCGCCAGACCCAACAGCTGCCTTGAGACTTTCCCGGAGGGAAAGGGGTGAACCTCAGCGAAATGGGCAAGAAGCCAACCACCTTTTTGGGGTAAGCCGAGCTTGCCTAAGGGGATTCCGTAGTGGCAGCGTCATGGCTTACTAGAATCATCACTTATTTGCTTTGAAAGCATGCCAACTCCCTAGTCGATTTGTTTGGCCCGTATATTTTCCGGGTACCTGCGGGTACCAACTTGTAACCTGACCTTTGTACCTGACAAGCCAGACTCTCGGCCGCGTATGCGAGTTTGAGACATCGAGCCCAAGAAACACGACATATTCACAGCAGCAAGCAACGAAGGGCCTGGCTTCATAGGGGTCCTGGCTTCAAGCAGAGAATTAACCGCAGAAGGAATCAACCTAGAAGTGCGAAATGGTTCAATGACAACCAAGTTTCTGGCCGTTTTTCGGCGGGGATTCGGGCGGACGGACGTAGGCACTTCGACGTCTCAGTCTTTCAGGGGATTACACATAAACCAGCAAGTTTCAGGCGTTTAGGCGGAAGTGGACTTAGGCACTTCGACGTCTCAGTCTTTGGGTACCTCCTGGGCGGCGCGGTGCTGGTCTTCGCCTGGCGCCCGCTGAGGGAGTCCGTGGCCTTCCACGCGGGGCTCGGGGGGCTGGGCTCGCTGCTCTTCATCGCGCCCCGGGCGACCGGCGCCGCGGGGAGCGGGGACCCTCGTGTTGTAGGGTACGGTTTGAAAGGGAAGGATGCCAAAACAGGACGACCCGTTTTTTTTGGCGCCATTTTTTTGGGTGGGGTGGATTTGTCTTTCGTTGTTCTGCTTGCTTAGTGGGCTTCTGTGTTGGGGACCCGTTGGTTTTTCGAGCCCCAAGCCTGTTGTTGACCTGGTTGCCTTTCGGTTTTCAGGTTGGCCCCCCTTTGTTTTTTTTTTGGGAGGAAGGAAACCCTTTTAAAATCACCTAGCAAAGGACGGCCGCCCTTGTTTTTGCATTGCTACTGGGGTCGGGGGTGGGTGGGTGGGTGGGTGGGTGGGTGGGTGGGTGGGTGGGTGGGTGGGTGGGTGGGTGGGTGGCCCCCGATTCTGACACATACTGATATTGTGTTCGTTCAGAGTTGGCACCCTGCTTGGGGTTGTTTTCAAGGTCAACAGAAGGAAAACCACAGATTTGGGATTGGGAAACCGCGTCTGACACATCTACCCAACAGCCAAACTTGCCCACCAACAGCTGTAGAAGTGTCTCCAAATGGGTTGCATGGACGCATTTTTTTTTGGTGGCACCATTGATGGGGTTGTTTCAAAAGGGCATGCACAGCCGGTTGGGCTGTCTAGGTCCCCCAGTAGTGCCCTTTCTCACCCCTTTTTTGGTTGGGAGGGTTCCCCTACTAAAATAAACTACTGAAAAAAACCAGTTCCCTTATTCCAACTCCTCTCTACTGGAGGACCTGGCTGTTCTTATTTATTTCCACTGAGCCACAGCTTGAAGCCATTTGGGGTACACTGGCGTGACATCGGCTCAAATTCGGACAGAATCAAATCCAGGTAAGCGGAAGTCAGGGGAGAGTCCCAGCCATGAATGGTTGTGGATATCCACCATTTGTATCCGTTTGTATGTTTTACATGTTTTGGGGCAGACTCATTGAATACCATGTATCATTGTATCGAAACTCAAAATTTGAGGTTCAGACAACATGTCTACTTGTCTTCAATTTGGGAGTCAGCTAACGTTCCCATGTCCTTTCCGGAAGCAGCATGGTCAACCGGATGTGGCAGACGCGCGATGTTTTCATTTCAGCACTATCCACGAACCGACCCAAACGTGTTTGTTCTCTGAAGAGAGGGGTTGAAATCTCAAGGATCACCATGCACCAGAATGAGACTCGTTTTGGGCTGCGAAGCGAGGAACGCACCCCATTTCCTCATGCGTTTTTCAGCCCTTCGTATGGGTATGAGTCAAAATTACACCGGGAATCGGACCGCAGGTGTTAGTCCTCCATTTACCAGGCCAACCCATGTTGGGGTTACCCTACTTTTGACTCACCGCCAAGCTGACCTCCTCGGCCCGACCTCCGACCTCCGAGGGGCTGATGGTTTTGGTGTGGTTGGCACGTAGCGCGCGGGGCACCTTGCACGGCACGGTGCCCTTCGGGCGAACCATCACCACCCTGGGCGCGGCGGTGTTGAGCTTCGTGCCGGCGGCCAGGACGGGTCCATCAAGCAATAAGCCAAATCAGGGAGTCAGCGAGTCACTGAGTCACTCCCTTTGTTGGCTGGTTCTTTGTTTCTCTGCCTGTTTCTTTGTTTCTTTGTTTGATTGTTTGATTGTTTGATTGTTTGTTTGTTTGTTTGTTTGTTTGTTTGTCTGTCTGTCTGCTTGGTCGCTTGTCTATCCAGCTCCCCGTTTGTCTGCATGACTGTCTGCTTGCTTGCTTGCTTGCTTGCTTGCTTGCTTGCTTGCTTGCTTGCTTGCTTGCTTGCTTGCTTGCTTGCTTGCTTGCTTGCTTGCTTGCTTGCTTGCTTGCTTGCTTGCTTGCTTGCTTGCTTGCTTGCTTGCTTGCTTGCTTGCTTGCTTGCTTGCTTGCTTGCTTGCTTGCTTGCTTGCTTGCTTGCCTGCCTTTTTCCGTCCATCAGGCCGAACGGCTGTCCGTGAGTCAGACACCTGATCAACCAAGTAAGCAACCAATTGGTCAGGAAGGCAGCCAGGCGGTCAGTTGGACATCCAGCCATCCACCAACCAATCAAGCAACCAGCCAAACGAGTAATCAATCAAGCAAGCAGTGCAATCGGTCAAGCAAGCAAGCAAGCCACCAATCTATCCATCCATCCATCCATCCATCCATCCATACATACATACATCCATATATCCGTCCATCACTCAATTAACCAATCGATAAATTAAGTAAATCAATCAATCAATCAATCAATCAAATGGAATCAATCAAACAAACAGTCAGCCAGCCAGCCAGCCAGCCAGTCAGTCAGTCAGTCAGTCAAACAATCAGTCGAGCAATCAATCAATATATATCTCAATGAATTGATCAATCGATCAATCGATCAACCAGCCAATCAATCAGTCGATCAGTCAACGAATCAATCAACCAAACAATCAATCAATCAATCAATGAATGAATGAATCAATCAATCAATCAATCAATCAATCAATCAATCAATCAATCAATCAATCAATCAGTCAGTCAGTCAGTCAGTCAATCAATCAATCATTCAGTCAGTCAATCAATCAATCTATCAATCAATCCAACCATCAATCCAAGCATCAATCCATCAATCCCTCAATCCGTCAATCCATCAATCCATCATTCAATCAATCAGTTAATCGATTAATTGGTCAATCAGTCAATCAGTCAGTCAGTCAATCACTCAATCAATCAATCCATACATCAATCCATCAATCCTTCAATCCATCAATCCATTAATCCATCAATCCATCAATCCATCAATCCATCAATCCGTCAATCCGTCAGTCCATCAATAATCCATCAATCCGCCAATCCGTCAATCCATAAATCAATCAATCAATCAATCAAGCAATCAAGCAATCAAGCAATCAAGCAGTCAAGCAGTCAAGCAATCAATCCATCAATCCATCAATCCATCAATCCCTCAATCCATCAATCCATCAATCAATCAGTCAGTCAGTCAGTCAATCAATCAATCAATCAATCAATTAGTCAATCAAACAGTCAGTCAGTTAGTCAGTGAGTCAGTGAGTCAGTGAGTCAGTGAGTCAGTGAGTCAGTCAATCAATCAATCAATCAATCAATCAATCAATCAATCAATCAATCAATCAAGCAAGCAAACAAGCAAGCAAGCAAGCAATTAGCCAGTCAAGTGCATCCATTTAGTTGTGTTCATGAAGGTTGCATGGGGCATCACTTCTCGCACCCACTGTTACCAGGATCAGAGCGTATTGTCACTCACCCTGCCACTACCCGGACAGACATTAGGGTGTGTGGTGTGTGGTGTGTGGTGTGTGGTGTGTGTGGTGTGTGGTGTGTGTGGTGTGTGGTGTGTGTGTGTGTGTGTTTGTTGTGTGTGTGGTGTGTGTGGTGTGTGTGGTGTGTGTGGTGTGTTATGTGTGTGCGTGTAGTGTGTGTGGTGTGTGTGGTGTGTGTGTGTGTGGTGTGTGTGGTGTGTGTGTGTGTGCGTCGTGTGTGTGTGTGTGTGTGTCGTGTGTGTGTGTGTGTCATGCGTGTGGTGTGTGTGTGTGTGGTGCGTTTGGTGTGTGTGTGTGTGGTGTGTGTGGTGTGTGGGGTGTGTGGGGTGTGTGGGTGTGTGCGTGTGTGGTGTGTGGTGTGTGGTGCATGATGTCCAAACGCAACTCTCCCAAGAATTGTCAGAATCTTCCCAGCGTATAGTAGAGCCATGGAGCTTAGTGATGACCAGCGCGCTTTGAGGATTCCGCATCTTTTCTCGGCAAACTGATTTGGCTGTGGATCAAAACCAAAACCAATGGTGCCGTTTTGGGGGTAGGTGCACCACCCATTTTAGACCCTATTTTAGTGGGGATTGGGATGTTCACTGGGGGTACGATTTGGATATTGACCCATGGCCATTTAGGTTTGTCTACATGGAGCCACCCCGAAGGACAGCCCTGAGACAGCCCTCAAGGCGGCTAGCGACAAATAAAGATACGAGAAGAGGCTGTGGGTTTGTTCAGTGGGATTGGGCATATGTTGGTCCATAACCACCTGCAATACTATTGGTCACTTGCAATATTGTCGCCATGATGCAACAGTGGGGCCCAAGAAATTATCCTGCCAAAAGAGATTCCTCTACATATGCAGTGTTTGTTGCGTGTCCACAATATTATTTCAAGAGGGCACGTTTGCTTGCAGAGCAGTCATACGCTGAAAGTCAAAGCACATTATTGTATCATAGGTGAGATTGTTTTTTTCATAGTTGAGACCTGCATGTGTTGGTGGGATGGGTAACCAATGGTTGACTCGGACGACTCTCCCCTTTCGGCAAGGAACCTGCTCTTCACCTGGACTTTGAGGCACTGACGGACTTGTTGCCTCTGCCAGTGGGCCCCTTTCCGTCGGATCAATTTAGGTAGCAGTTGTCCCCCAACTATCTGCAAAAACAAATGCGACTCGCATTGCGAGGGAGACAGCTCTTGAAGCTTGAGAAACTGAAGGTCGTCCACACGTTCCCTCTGTTTCCCACTGGCGCCCTTTGTTCATCTTTTTTTGGGGCAGGGTTCCCCTTTAAACTCAACCCTCCCAAAAAAGGATGCCCTTTGTTGTTCAATTTCCACTGGGCATCTGAGACATGTTCTCCTTGATGCGAAGCCTACCGTCGGCGCACTTGGTTTGACCAGTGCGTGGCTTTAGGTTTGACGGGCAAACGGCGTTGACTTGGGTTGACTTCTGGGTGTCCGCCCCAGCACTCACTCCGCAAGAACCGTGAACATTGTTGTGGCGTATCATCATGAACAGTAAAGCTGCCTTACCGATGACCTTGGCTTCATCAATGAAAGGTCTCTTATTTCAGGTTTGGGAGAGTGACGACGACGACCACTGTTAGGGGACAGGAAAAGGGGTTGGTTTGCTTCTGTTTGCTGATGTGCGTGAACACATACATGCATACATGCACGCACGCACACATGCAGACAGACATGCAGACAGACACAGACAGAGGCAGAGGGCAGAGACAGAGACAGAGAAGAGACAGACAGAGACAGACAGACAGATTGGCAGACATACAGACGGACAGACATACCAACCCTACGGACATACATACATACATACATACATTCGGACATACATGCGTACCTACCTACATACTGTGGATGGACAAAATCCTGCACCACCTAACAAACCCTGGAATGATGATTCCCCTGTAAATACCAACAAACAGTGGTTGTTTTATGGTTTCAAGTGGTGCATAATGTTGTCCACCCACAGTATGTCATATAACTTCATGCATGCTTTACGTTGAGTTACATTACGTTGCATTGCACTGCACTGCATTGCATTGCATTTGCATTGCATTTGCATTGCATTTGCATTGCATTTGCATTGCATTTGCATTGCATTTGCATTGCATTTGCATTGCATTTGATTTGCAGTGCATTGCATTTGAAGTGCATTGCATTTGCATTGCACTGCATTGCATTGCATTGCATTGCATTGAATTCATACATACATACGTACGTACGCACGTACGTACCTACCTACGTACGTACATACATACATACATACATACATACATACATACATACATACATACGTACATACAGAACAATATATCCCGTTGTTGATTCCTACACATGTATATATCTATATGTATATATGTATCTATGAATATGTATTGATGTGTATGATATACATATATATATATGCATACACATGTTGTCACGGTCATGGAGGGCTCCCAGGTGGCTGCCGGCGGCCCACTGGCAGGCGTGGCTGGAGCTGCGGGACCCCTTTCTGCGCCTTGGATCTTTTGGCGTGGAAGGCGTAGATGGCACCGGTAGATGACGGAACCGGTAGATAGTAGTCCACGGGGTCCAACTGCCAGCAAGTTAAGAAAGGGACATGGTTTCATTTTTCTGCTCCACCTGTTTGACTGGTGGCTTTGTTGTCCATGTTGAGTTTCCTTTGGGTTTCAGTTGGCCCGCCTTGTTGGGTTTCCTCGTTGTTTGCCGTGTTTCTCAAATGCACAGTCTTTGCAGATCGTCCAAGTCCAGAGGTTAGACCGGGAGTCTCTCGAAATAGTGGACCCACGTTTCGCTGTATCAAAAAGGGGAAACACCAACCATGGCCATCCAGGAAGTGAGACCAAACCCCCCAATATTGGTGGTTAACTTGTGTCCCTTCAAATCCCCAGGTTTTTCTCAAAAAGGGTGTGAGACCAAATTGGTCAGGGGCTTGGGTTTAGTCCTTGGTTTCTGAAGGGCCTGGTGCAGTTCCGAGCTCAGAGCCGGAAGCTCGGGTTGGGATGGAACCAAGTCTCGGATGGAACCTTTGGACCTTCCATAGTCCATTTGCAGAAACAAGTTGGCACCCTTATTCTAACCTCTCTGGAGGACCTAGTTGTGTGGTATGATGCGTATGGAGGTGGTTCCAAGAGTTCTTGATGTTGCGCGGGTGCACGGAGCCTTGCTTGCAGTTGCTTAATGATAAATATGTGTTATTTTCCCCTCTTGGTTTCAAATGGAATCTACTAGGGGAAATATGTGTTATTTTCGACTCTTGGTTTTAAAGGGAATCTACCAGGGGGATATTTTTTATTTTCAGGGAACTTCAGCAAATGGAGGTAGTCTGGGGGGGGGGGGTACGGGCTAAGTAAAGATGGCAAGACCATAACTCAGGTGTCCAAAGCGAATCGATCTTTTGACATTGGTTTTCCCTCGATGTTCCATGTTTAGTCAAGGCCCCAAGAGGTTAATCTTTGATTTCTGGGTCATTTGGGCAAGTGAGTGAGGGAATCGTGTCATCTACTTTTACAACGTGTATCGGTATTGTGCAAGTTGTTTAGAGGGAAATGGAAAGGAATGCCAGCAACTGTTGGGTCCAAATCCATATTTTGACGTGCCCATCCTTCATCTTCCTATCACTTCCCCAATACCTGGGCTTGAGCCACTTTGTGCGAAGATCATTCGAGCGGTGAATCGAGGTTTTGACTTTGACCAATCCACTCGGGAAGCGGGTCCATGGTGCATGGACAAACGCTCTATGCAATGGTGTAATGTTGACCCCGGATCAATAAACCCCTGTTTATTGATATGGGGGTGTTCCCCTCCAGAAGTGATAAACCCCCATTAAAACCCCCATATTAATAAACAGGGGTTTGTTAATCCGGGGTCAACATTACACACGAGGCTTGTGTGCGTGTGTGAGTTGACGAGTGAGCGAAAGAGCGAGCGAGCGTGTGAGTGCTTGCATGCTTGTATCAGTGAGCGAGCGAGGGAGCGAGTTGCGGCTCGTCAGCGTTGTGTATCTGGATTGTTTAATTCGCACCCATGTATTTGGGATCTCTTTTACATGTGTTGCATTGTGACGTTCACTAACTATGAACCAGACTCAAACATATTAGTTTGAGGGTCGGGGCAAAAAGCTTGAGGTAGTTCTGGAGAATGGGGAGTCCCCCGATTTGAAGGTCGCCACTTGCTGTGCGTGGCCCTTGACCCTTCGTGCTGGCTGCAACAAGTCCCAACCTGCAAAGGAGAGGTGCCCATATGGGACGCTTCCTGTTTCCATCCTAAAGAGCCCTGCCTGGAGATGTTGTTTTGGCTTGGAAATCAGCTTGCTTCGAATTCACCATGGCTTATCTGGATTTTGGGGAACAACACGTAAGGTTGACACCATTTAATTTGAGTGGTGTTCCAACATCCAAATCAGAGTCACTTGTCCGACTTTCCACGTCGTTGGTGTGCGCGTGTGTTCCACTGTCCGCAGCCCAATCATCTTCCCATTAACTGATCACTGGGGTGTGTCAAGCCACGGACCCTTTTGGGGCTCAATTGCTGGTGGCCCCTTCGTTATTTTGAACATTACATCTTGGGGGGGTGACGTTCATGAGTGGAATATACGATGCCCGATTCCACCCTCTGTAACTTCTCAAGTCGGTCCATTTTCGCATCTTCAGATGGCTCACGGGAGGGTTGCACCAAGCCTCGAAACCACCCAAAAAAGGAAGCACAGAGGGTGCAGGGCCCTCCAAAAGGCTTTCGTCTCTCCACGCCCACTTCAGAAATCCATGTAGGTATCAGGGAACGGGGTGTTTTTTTTGGGAAACCCATGCCTATGGCCTCGACCACCATCGATGGATGGGAAATTGGCAGGTGTCAAGAGGACTCCCGCACCCGCAAACGCTGGCCCGGTCAAGTGTCCACTTCGGGGTTGCCCAAGGGGTCTGCCCATCGGCTGGCTGTTCTTCCTTTTCCTGGTCTTCAGCTGTTTGGTGCTGGTCCATCTGGGCGCCAAGCTGGGTGTGAGGCGGGACCTCCCCCTCCCCTCCCTCCCCCCATATGAAATCTAAATTTCTAGCCTGGAGCTAAGAGCTTCTGGAGCAATCCTGAAAGTGTTCAAAATCATGGCAGTCAGGGATGGGGATGCTTGACAAGATTCTCAAGGTCTTCCGGCAATTCTGCAAACGCAAATGCATGGTGTGTGAAACCATGCAACCCAGGATTGGAGGGGAGAGTAGCTACCAAGAACTCCATGCAGCCATGTGTGTTGACAGGGCTTCTTTGTCAGCCAGCCATCCTGAGAATGTGTGACTTTTTGCTTGACTGCTAGGCTTTGACCGTCGCAAACAGCCCAATTCCTGACCTATCATCCGAGATTTTGGCAGGTGTTGATCTTTGCCTTGGCGATGTGTGCGGTTGCCCTGAATGGGAAATCGGACGTCTTCCAGGGCGATTCCTACATGATTGTGCGCGTGTGCAATCATGGTATGACAGACAAACACACACACACACACACACACACACACACACACACACACACACACACACACACACACACACACACACACACACACACACACACACACACACACACACACACACACACACACACACACACACACACACACACACACACACACACACACACACACACACACACACACACACACACACACACACACACACACACACACACACACACACACACACACACACACACGCACGCACGCACGCACGCACGCACGCACGCACGCACGCACGCACGCACGCACGCACGCACGCACGCACGCACGCACGCACGCACGCACGCACGCACGCACGCACTCACGCACGCACACACACACACACACACACACACACACACACACACACACACACACACACACACACACACACACAACCCACACCACCCACCCACCCACCCACCCACCCACCCACGCCCGCTCGCACGCACGCACGCACGCACGCACGCACGCACGCACGCACGCACGCACGCACGCACGCACGCACGCACGCACGCACGCACGCACGCACGCACGCACGCAGCACGCACGCACGCACGCACGCACGCACGCACGCACGCACGCACGCACGCACGCACGCACGCACGCACGCACGCACGCTCGCACGCACGCACGCACGCACGCTCGCACGCACGCACGCACGCACGCACGCACGCACGCACGCACGCACGCACGCACGCACGCACGCACGCACGCACGCACGCACGCACGCACGCACGCACGCACGCACGCACGCACGCACGCACGCACGCACGCACGCACGCACGCCCGCACGCCCGCACGCCCGCCCGCCCGCACGCCTGCACGCACGCACGCACGCACGCACGCACGCACGCACGCACGCACGCACGCACGCACGCACGCACGCACGCACGCACGCACGCACGCACGCACGCACGCACGCACGCACGCACGCACGCACGCACGGCACGCACGCACGCACGCACGCACGCACGCACGCACGCACGCACGCACGCACGCACGCACGCACGCACGCACGCACGCACGCACGCACGCACGCACGCACGCACGCACGCACGCACGCACGCACGCACGCACGCACGCACACACACACACACACACACACACACACTCACAAACACGCAATCTGCACGCAAAACAGCACACGAGCAAACAACCACACAAGCACACACCAACACACAGAACCACACAGAGACACAACCACGAAAATACAACAACCGGAGAACGCACACCGCAAATCAGCACATGCAGAGACACGCAAGCACCGCACACAAACACAAGCCACACGCACACGCACATAATTCACACAAACACAGAAACACACTCAAATGCACAAACACAAACATACCAAAGTACCCAGACACAACAAACACAACAAACAGGAACGACAACGTGCACACACAATCACACACAAACACGAGCACAAACACAAACACATACCCAACCACAAACACACGCAACTTTGCCTTTACCAGGATTGAACAGGCTGTTTCAGAAAAGCAGGACGGCCCTCCCCCGCCCCTAACACACCATGTGGGTTTCTTAAGCAGTCAAGCTCCTTGCTTTTGAGCCAGACCCATATTCGCAAGATACAAGCTGAAATCGTCGACATGAAGATGCTTTGGGTACGGACCCGGAATTAACAGATCCAGGTTGAATATTTGGGGGTGGGTACCTACTCTAATTTTAGAAGGGATTCCATCCACTTTTGGAGGAAACACCTCCCGATGACTCAGCCAGGTTGATTGTACAACATGGGTTCGACCTTAAAGGATGGATGAGCGCTGCCCTGGCAGCTCTTTCTGCCATACTGGGCCAATGATGGATGGTGCGGGCTCGTCTTTCCGGCCCGGCACCGATATATAGATATATATATATATGATATAACCTTTCCTAGACTCTAGACATGTTTACTCCGCAGCGGAATGACATGGTAAATGGAGGATCGTTTTTGACAACTTATTTTTGTGTATGTAGAGTTATATTTGAGGTGCAGTTTGAACAGGAACCCAACCCTCCAGTGGCGCTTGTTCTTTTGCCCGCAGGGGGTGTGCCTAGGTCAACCGCCGCAAGACATGTATCCGGTTTTTGACATAGAATTCTGTTGGAAAGGTGGGCGACGCGGTTTTGGAGGTACTTTGCGTCCCTGCCGGAGCCAGAGGGGGAGGTGGACTTCCTCATCGGCTCGGACGGAAGGCGGGTGGACCTCCTTCCGTCCACGCCCATCGCGCAGCGTGTGCTGGGCTGGGCCATTTGGCCCCTCAGCCCCGAGCGCACAAACCAACCGCAGGCTTGAAACGTAAGCCGTGGTCGCTTTGGAACTCACGAAGTCGGATCCTCTTGTTTGTGAAAATGGAAATGAAAGCTCTAGTTACTTGGACACCCCCAAATGACACGTAGATAAGCAGGATTGTTGGGAGACGTGTTCGTTTTGCATTTCACAGGTGACTCAAAGTTAAAGCAAGCGGAACGCATACGCGTTGTCCAACATGGCAATGGACAGGGAAGCTCCCGCAAAAGAAATGTTGTTTTCCACAACCTCCTGCCAGCATCCGCGTTTGTTGGAAGGAGGATAGGTATGTGTCAAACTAAGGGGGACGCTTGAAATGGTGGTTGTTCCCTTTAGACCCACAAAGGGTACCCTACTGAGGAATCCCTGGCAGGTTTCACAAGGGCAGACCCTCAAGCCGTCGGCTGAGCTTGGCCTGAAGTTTTGTCCATTTAACCCCTGTTATACCCGTGATTATAAGCCCCGATGCGGTGGGAAATTGCAGAAACTAAGGAAACTCAGAGCAACCTGGATGTTCAACCTGCAGCAAGTAGATAGCCATGCCACGTTCGCCAACTCTTGTCCCCAGCGTGGTTAGCAGGTCCCAAAGTGAGAGACTGCCAGTGCCAAATCGAGCTGTACATTTGCTCACAGTCATCGGGAAATTCCCCTGGATTTTGCGTCTGTACCCTCCTTTACACTGACATGGAAGCTCCTAGGACCCGTTTGGAAGACTGTCGGAGGGAGTGTAGCCATTGAAATCAAGAGCACTCGGCTACCATCGTAATGTGCCCAAGATTTGATTTGCTCGACGTTTGGTATTCTCATTTTGGACTGAAGTGAAATTCAATAGTTTCACTTGTGACCTTCCCTGCCCCAATTTTTGGTAGCGGTTTCTTGACCCAGGATCTCACGGAATGCCATTTGTTTCAACAGCTTGGAGACCTCAAGGGGCTGTGCTTGAGGCTACTTACTTGTTGGGGGACGAACAAACTTGACTTTAACTTTTTGGGTTACGGATCTTTAGACTTTAACTTTTTGGGAAATAAAGGTGTTTTCCACTAAACTCCCAAAAAGTTAAACTTTTTGCAGGGGGGTCAACAGCAACCAAGCAAAATTCTGGCAAACCGAAGAGAACATCTCCACGTGTGTGGAGTTTCCCACTCGCTGGCAAACCCAAGTTCCTTGACCCATGACAGACTGGGGATTCAACGGGGCCGAGGTTCTCCTTGCGCCTTAAGTTTGGCTTTTGAGGTATTTGCCAGCTATTCCTTCAAATACGATGTGTTTGTGATTTCTACGCTCCTATGTTCATTCGCAGGGAGAAATTATATTGTACTCAGGTGGGACACGGATTCGAGGCTCCCTTTCTTCCTGACGGCTAAGGTCGTTGGGAGTTGCCCTGCTGCTGTGTAGCACTCACTCCGATATATGCTCCTTGCTGATGACGGCCGCTTGAACAAAATTATGGAGTGCTGGGATGGAGGAGGTCGGTGGTTGGTCGGTTGCTTTGGTTTGGTTTGGCTGCTTTGGCTTGTTGGTTGGCTTGGGTTGCTGAGCCCCCCAGGTGTTTCTGGCACAGCCTGGTTTGGCACCTGTTCATTAAATCAGCGGTTCAGGGGCATTGCAACTCCACTCGTTTCGTGGGAACCTGTAAACTAACGCTTTGGTGTCTTCGTTTATATTCCAGAGTTTGTGCCTTGATGCCTCGTGAATGAAGGTGAGATGCAATTTTTCCCATCTCAGAATTAATTCGAGCTTACCCATGAAGGTCCTTTACCGGAGGGGCTTCCCTCATGTCGTGGTTGTCGTTGGGAAACATTTTACTTGTTTGCTTATTGTGGTTTAGTGGTTGAAATCCAACCACTTAACTGCAAAAACATATTTGTTTGCTCCCCTTCCAACGTCAACCAAGGTGTCCCGTCTTAAAGCAGCAACTCGCCCGGAGCTATGCAGCGAGGTTCCATGGTTTAGGATGCCCAGGTGCATGCCAGGGTTTTGGAAAAGCCTGTCATAGCCACTCTATTTGTTTAATTGATACACATATTGCTGTGGGTCAAAAGCAATGGTCATTTTGGGGTAGGTGCACCACCCATTTTGGTCTATTTTAGTTGGGATTGGGATGTTCACTGGGGGTACGGGATTTTGACCCATGGCCATATTATGTATCTAGATATACACAATACATATAAACACTACTTTCTGCCAAATTAGATTATCCAGATGCAGCTGAACGCTTACTTTTGCTGATGCATGCAGATGCGGAACTTCTAGTGTTGGTGTCTCTGTGGTTGTGTTCTGCCTTCCACTGAAGACCAGCATGCTTTTGTAACAAAAGTCTTTTTAGGTCAGATCATTGGGCACTTGTATTTAATATGTTTGAAGCATTTGTCCCGCGTTTATGAAGTGGCTGTTCCCCGAACAACGTGCTGACGCAACACTTCGGGAACCAAGATGGCACTGCCAACCAAACTGCCGAATGTTTGGCTTTGTCTTTTTCGATCAGGCTCAGGACGTGCAAACCCGAAGGCCTAGGAAAACCCTCAAACGTCCAGCTGACCACATCAGGTTGCTGCAAGCAACCGACAGAATGAGAGAGAACTGGCCGCCTATAGGGTTTCCTTTGTGGCGGGTTCTCAAAATGGTCTTTGGATGTGTCTTCAACGGAAACCCAAAAAGGAAACAACCGATGGCTTTTTTGAGAGCGGGAGGAAGGCCGAGAAACACCCACATGTCCTTGTTTGTGTTTTTGTTTAAGCCTTGTGCGAGCCGATTTGAAGTGAGTTTTGTTGAATTGGGATGATGTTCGCAGGGGACATGCAGGGAGCCTTGAGCGATGGAAGCTGACAGGTTTCTTTGAAAGGCACACGGACCAGCCTTCACAGTTGAGGGGTAACTCGCATGCAGAGTTCGTGCGGAATGGCTCGCACGGACTCAAGCCAGCAATGGTCTTTTTTTTGGGTGGCGGGGGGAGGGGGGTGGGTGGGTTGGGGAACCCCTTGTTGGTGGCTTGGATTGGTGGTTTGGAGACTTGAACCCCTGGCGCTTGTAGAGGGTAAAAGCAAAACCACCCACCAAGCCACCAAACCACCAAGCTAACCAAAAGGAGGCAAGCTGGTGGGGGGGGAATAAACATAGCGGCCACTTTTGGGGCCCCGCTTCCTTCCGAACTCAGGCGGGGATTCTGCTGAAGGACCACCTGGGGCATTGGCTCAACACCTGGCAGCTCTGGAAGCAAGCCGAGCTCCAGCCACAGGACAGAACCGCAGCCAATCGACCAAAGATTCGAAGTGTGTGCTGCGCGTGGCAAACAACACAGTTTAAACACTTGCCCATAGAAATACGCTGTTCTCCATAGCAAGTGCAAAGTATGATTATTGTGTTTTGTTTTAATCATTTTTATCCAAATGTGGTAGGTTGACTTGCAATTGCGATCTCAAAGTGTGAGGACTGGAAATCACATCACTTCCAAGCAGCCTTCCCGATGACGAAATTTCGGCTGGGACTTGCAGGTAGTGGGTCAAAGGGTTCAGGCGATCCAAGTCACCCTGTGACTGACCATAGCAGGTATCAAGCAACCACCACCTCGGTTACCCAACCCACCACAGCAACGCAACCCCCCAAACAAATCTTTGGTGCATGTTGCTTGGAAGTTAGGACTTTAACTTTTTGCCAACGAATGGGTTTTCCGTATTCAACCACTAAAAGCTAAAAACTTTTAGCAGGGCTTCGCAGATTTCGCAACCGAGGAATGTTTTGTACTCTCCACATGGAATCTTTGGGGTCCTACACCAGGGACCTGATGGGTTCAAGGTTAGTCTCCCTGGATGTTGCTTGGAATCCGGTCGGAGTTGGGAGAAACAAATCATAAGATGGCCGGTCCACTTCTCTCGTTGGAGGTACCCTGTGTGACTGTGTGGCTTGATTGTTGCTTCAAAGGGCAATTCTTGTAGAGGTAGAACATGCTGATACAGACTGAGTTCAAAGCACGACTTTTGAGTTTGGCTTTCAACCTCTTTGCTTCGCATTGAAAAGAGGGTGTCGAGCACCCACGTTTCGTTTTGCTTGGACAGCTCCTGACAGTGAGCCCATCTAAGATGGTTTGCACTACCCCCCCCAAGCCAGTACCACCAGGTTTTGTTCTCGTAACCACTTTTGAACGGCTATATGCCGTTTTGCCCTCGCTCGGTGGGTGGACATCACTTGGCCCAAAGTGCCTTGTGAGGACCTGCACCCTCTCATCTCAGAGGACCAGATGAAGGCGCAGGCAGAACCGGTGCGAGGGGAGCCCAGCGGCCCAAAAAGATGGCGCTTTAGACTGAAGACGGGTTTTTGGAAGATGATGCCCTTTCAGGAAGCCTTTGTTTTGTTGCGGAATCTTTTTTTGGGGGGATGTCATCTTAAGCCTTGGGGGGATGTCATCTGTCTTTTGGTGGGGATGTCATCTTAAGCCTCGTTTTTCGCTGGGGGGGGCCCCACGCAGCTCCGCGAGTTCCTCGGTTTTAGTCAGCCAGGCTGCCGCCAACACGCAGCAGGCCCTGGCGCAACTCCAGCAGTGCCTCGGAAAAGAAAGACGAAAAGCCGATCGCCGATGGCTTCCTTTGGCTTGGGGCAAAGATATGAAATATCAAAAAACTCGGCTGGTGATTTGCTAGATAACTATTTACGTTTGAAATCCTACAACACTTGGAACAAAAACAGACATATCCTACAACTAGGGCGGTGATGTGCTAGGTAGTTGTGTTTGAACTCCTAAAACTACGGTGAATTCTGAATTGCTTGGTATGTTTGTGTCTTGCCGAGAGCCAGTATGTGATCTTGCCAAAGCCATCCGTTTTATCTTTCGGTTTTAAACGGTCGGTCCATGTTTCGTCAATGAAGGCTGGCTTTGGGCAAGTCCCTAGGGGTAGGTTTGTTGGAATGCAGCCCGAGAGACCAGCCAGACCAATCCAAAGCCATTGCGCGCGGTTCTCATATGGGAGGCTCGTCTTTTTTTAGGCCCCCCCCCAAAAAAAAGGGAAAAACGGCAAAACAAATCAATGGTGCTTTTCCTTCTGATTTTCCTTTTAAACCCGCAAACAACGCAAAATAGGACACTCCCATACAACTTACTTAGGTTGCCTCAAAATGGTGGGCCCCACAATGGGTGCTTTCGTTTGGGTTTTCCGATGGAACACACCCACTGCAAGGGCACCTTAGCAAAGATACACCCACGGAAAGCATGAGAATGCCATCCAAAGGGTGGAGAAGGGTTCGCAATCAAACCAGCCATACTCCGGATGTGTAGGATTTTCCAGTTGGCATGGACGAACCACTATGAACACCAATCAGCTGCGTGGCGTGCATTTTCTCCACCGATTTTTAAATTATCTCTCTTTTTTGGTAGGATCCACCAGTTAAGACATGGATGAACCACCATCGCGCATTTTCTCCGCCGATTTCTTTTTGCCCCGTTGGCCACGTCTGGCCGTTAGGTACCTGCGCGAGAACCCCCTCACCGTGCAGAGCGTCCGCGAAGACTCCGAGCTGCGCCTGCGGCGGTTCCGGGAGGACGGCGCCCACTTCCGGCAGCCCCTGGTGCCGGCCACCGAGGACAGAGCCAGCTGCGTGCTGTCTTAGCACCTTGATTTTTTTCTATTTGTTTTTCTCCTGTTGGTTTTAAAGGGAATGTATTACTAGGGGATTATTTATTCTTGTTTCCAGGGGACTTCAGCCTTGATCAGGGAAACCAACTAGCAGGGATTCAGGGGGAAGGATTCGCCCATGCACCTTGACTACCTGGGACCCCATATGGCCGTTTTTTTGGTCATATGCCTTTGACCGAAAATCATGGCCATACGGATGTTTTTTACGTTTTTTTTCAACAACATGTCGAACACATATGGGTTTCATACGGGTGATTTACGCAAATGACCGAAAAATCATGGCCATATGGGCAAATACGGCCAAATACGGGAGTTTGACCGGAACAAGAAAAAACAAAAAACATACGGGGTGCCAGGTAAGTTTGATATGGGGAATGCCGCCAAGGAAATCCCCCATATTCCCGCTCCCTCCGTATCCCCGCTTGTTCGTTGGTCCAACTTGAAGCAACTGCTGTCTGACGTTCTAATCGGGACCCTACTGGTAGTTAACTCCCCTCAATGAATTGACTCAACACAAAAAAAGCCCCTTGGCCATTTTTGCCCTTGGGGGTAGTGTGCTGTCTTAACACCTTGAAGTGACTCCTGTTGTCCAATGTTAAACTTCGGATGAATCCGGATACGAG
>CAUJNA010003227.1:0-30000 GCA_963377175.1 Effrenium voratum
ATCACTCTGCAACAATTCAGGCTCGTAGTCCTCATCCTCGATCAGGCGGTCACGTGCATCCAGACCGATTGCATCGATAGACATCTCTATTCCTTCCAAAGTCTCGTTGGCAACCTTGTACTTCTGTTGTATTGGGAATGTCAGAGGAGATTTCAGAATCATCCTCTCCGTCTGATGTGGCATTCTCAACCGAGGTGGAACCTTTGCCTTCTTGATGTTCAACTCTGCACCCGCAAATGCAGTAAGTGCCCAAGCACGATACTTGTTTGCCCAATGCATACCGGTGCTCAACACATATCCAGCAAATATACCAGTTTCCCCTCTCGGCTCGAACTTCTCCCTCTTTCCCCCTCGTGCTTCACTCGGTTTGAAGTCCACTAGCGCACCAAAAGGTATCTTCTCGCCCTTGAACTCCTCGCCATGCAGCCTCATCCATGCACTCGATCCGTTCACCTCTTCGATGTTCATGAGATGGCACAGAGTGGTGATGGCCTGCACCCAATAACACGTGGGTAGACCGTCATGTACTAGACAAGCCGAAGTCTGGTCAATGATGAATTGATTTGTTCTTTCAGCAAGGGAATTGTTCTGCGGCCGTCCAGGCAGCGATAGGTCGTGGTTCAGCTTCAGCTCCACGCACGCATTGATCAGTTCCGGGCCGTCATCAGAATATACCTGCTTGATTTTCCTCCTCCCGCAGAAGTGCTTGATAGCCCTGACGACTGAGTCAGTGTCTCTTCTCGCGGTGGGATAAGCCATGATAATTCCGGTATATATGTCCCGGATGATGAGCACATACCTACCTTCCACTTCATGATCTCCTGATGCCGTCACAAAGTCGAACGTCACCAGGTCACCGAACGTCTTCACTTCTCTTTTGAATGCTCCCGTTCGTGATCTGAAGTGTCTCATCTTTGCCTTGACGCATGATTCGCAGAAGGGATTTCGGTATCTGTGTGAAAGCAAATGAGCTATGGAGTTGGCGTCCTTCTTGAGGACTCCCACTTTCCTCTTTATTGATGATCCTTCGTACACGTCTACTTCGATTCCGGCATCTGGATCATCTTCATCAACCTCTTCCTCGTGAGCTTCGGCATCACCATGTCGATGCGGGACTGACCCAACATCTACAGGTATTTCCTCAGCCACGGGAGGCAGACGTACCGGACCGGCTCCTCCGGGTGGCCCGAAGTCGAATGCCCCGTCGTGGTGTTCGCCCTCGGCCTCTGCGGACTCACCGACAGCGGCGGGTGTGGCGTCGTTCTCATCGTCACCTCCCTGATCTGCCTCGTCGTTCGTTACCATCGCCAATACTTCCGAAAAGTGCTCCTTGAGGTCGTCTATCGTAGGGCGATGCCTGTTACTCCGAAGTTTACCATCACTCCCTAGGTACGGGATGTCGTCCTTGACCTGCAAGTGCACGAATCCCTGCTTTGGCGTAACCATGAAAGGTAGTTTACCAGGCATCCAGTGAAATGCATAACCCATCTTCATGCATCTCCTCCCCACTGACAATACCGTGGGTGTCTCATCCAATACATGCGGCTCGACAGTCTCGTCAAACTCGTCCACGACTATCTTGGCCACATCAGATGTGGAAGTGGAACCATTCGCGGTCTGGAACACGATCTCGTCGTCATCTTTCACGATGTCGACACCCAGTCTCTTCGCCTTGGCTCTTCCAATGAGATCATGACCACATCCGGTGTCCATCAACCATTTCACCCGTTTGCTGATGCACGTTGACATGGCGAAAACGTTCTTCAGCATACCATGCTGCTTCTTCCAGTCGACAGCCGATTCCTTGATCTCGTCCTTGTTCCGATCATACTCGAACATTATGCTGCTCTCCTTGGTCACCGGGAAGTAGTGCTTCTTATATACATCATCCACCACTTCTCTCAGTATCTTCGCACGTATCAATGATCGTTGGACTTGGTAGGCTGATAATTCACGATGATCCCTGCTTTTGAACTTCTTCTCGTCGACGTACACGTACTGATAAGGCTCATTCTCATTGTCCTCATAACCGTACCATTCCCCTTTTCGTTCCCATTGCCTTCTCTCGTCTTCGAGGTAGGTGATCTCCCCATTCTCGTCGACGTCGAGCACTTCCTTGAACCACACCATTTCTCGGGGATCTCGGACTCGCCAGACCATCTCGATGATTCGCTCATCGCGTCGTCATCGTGCTCGTGGTAGACAGTCTCGGCTTCGTCCGGTTCGACCTGATCAACGTCCTTCTTGAAGCTTACCTTCCCTGCAGGAGCCGATTGCTTCAGGACTATCGCGGGCATTGCGATGGCCCTCCTCGCAATGGCAGGCGCTGCGGCTTTGGCGGCAGCCTTCGACTTGGCTTGCGCCTTGTCATTTGACGTTGCTGGAGCTGAATTGTTCTTGATGAGCTCATGCCTGTACTTACAAGCGCTTCCCCTATCGCACTTCCCCTTCTGAAACGCGAAGCATGCTCCATCATCCCTCTTTGGTGACGATGATCTGGACTTGGATTTGCCCTTTCCTTTCCCCTTGGACATGCTCTCCAACTTATGCTCCGTCTTCTTGCTGTGGGAAAAAGTGCATTCATTCCCTTTCACGCACCCCTTCGCCGATTTGAAGTGGTACCAGCAGGGGTTATCCTTGCTTCCGCCCGGACTCTTGCCTCTGTCGCTGGCACCGTCGGACTTGCCGTTCTTGCCAGCGTGGCCCTTTGCCTTGGCTTTTGGGAGCACAGGAGCGGCATCAGGTCCACCGGGTTTCCCCTTTCTGCCCTTGCCACCCTGGTTCTCCTGTTTGCCAGTTGCTGGAGCCGCATCCTTCCCGCCTGACTTCATCATCGACTTGACCGATTTCTCCTTCATGTCGAGCATCAGGTCTTCCCGATCTGCCTTGATCTGATAGTCGATCAACGCCAATAAGAATTCATACGTCTTCTGAGGATGCTTGTCCGGTAGTCTATGGTAGGCATTGAGGCCGAACTCCATCTTCTTGCTCCCTTTGATCTTCCTGTAAAGGATGTCTCTGAGAGCCAGCTTACTGGGTCTGTCCTCGCTCCTCATCTTCAGCAGCAAATCATACCATTTGTTCCTGAACATGACCAAGTTCTTGTCGCCAGGAAAGTCAAGGTTGAATAAATGCTCGATGTGGTAGACAAGATCCGTTCTATCGGAAGTTCTGAATGATTGCATAACTAATGCCACCAACTCTCGTCCCTTCACGATCACCCCTTGTTGATGTCGTAGTTCAGAGTGTCGTGTAGCATCGAGGTATACGTCCTTGGCTTCGTCAGGTGCTTGTTTCAGCATGTTCTGCATGCCCATGGCCATCTTAATATCTATCGTAGCAAATCTGTCGCCACCTGAATCGCTAAGCAAATCCAGGTCTGGGTTCAACCCAAGAGCCTGCTCCAGCCATTTCGTCCATGCGTCGGTATCTGGATCCGCACATGCGCTCAGAACATTCATCAGCAGTTGCATCTTCCAGGTATCAAGTTGATGGATCTTTGGCCAGGCCGGAATAGATACTCTCTCGGCCTCTTTCCTCGAGATTCTCGGTCGATCATTCTTGATCTCTCGGTTATCTCTCGATCTCCTTCGTCTACTCCGTGTCCGATCGTCTTCTTCCTCTTCTTCTTCCTCGTCTTCCTCATCTCCTTCGTCGTCGTCATCCTCATCCTCATCATCGGGTGGATCATCCGGAGGTCCTCCTCCGCCACCAGCGAGGCTCAACTGACGTCGACCCGCTCCCTGCCCATTCCCATTGGGCGGGAATCCACCGTAATCCAATGGGGGCGTAGTACCGTTGTTCCCCCCCCATCACCACCACCAGTCGTAGTAGTGGATTGTGGGACATGCCCAACAACCCCTTGCATCTGGGATAGGTGTACATCGATCATTGGATCACCGAAAGACGGAAAAAGGATCGAACCTGGCATCAGCGACGAATTAGGGATTTGATTTGAAGACGATGACGGGACTGACCCAGCCACCTTCTTGTCTATCCTATTTGAATTAGCCTGGGTTCCTCCCTCAGCGCGTTTCACTACTGCTCGTTCACGATGTCCATCTTTGCTGCTGGAGGCTTCCTGTGTCTCCAGCTTCTTGTGTGCACGTAGTTCCTCGTTGTCAGCATCGAGTTGGCGTACAAAACTCTCTTCTTGCTTGAGCGTCGCCTCTCTTTCTTTCAGTTGTCTCTGAAGCTCATGCATCTCCTCGAGGTACTCATCGTACATTCCCTTAGCTGTCAATCTCCAGTACTCAGCCTCCTTCGACTTCTCGTCCATCGTGCACCGTTCCTCTTGTTTCTCTTCTTTGACCTGGGCTAACTCCAAGATCGCATCCTGACGATGACCACCTTCGACAGCAATCATCTAGGTCCTTCATCGACACGTCGGACTCATACTGTTTGACGATCTCTTCTTTTTCGCGAAGCAAGCAATCTGCTCTCTTCGATTCCTGTTCCGCAAATACTGTAACGTCATTCAGCCTCGCCATCAGCTGTTCCCTGGAGTCCTCCAAAGAGTACGTCTCGGGGCGCTTGACGAGTGCATGCTCCAACTGTGATTTCAGACTTTGGACCATCTCCTCCTCGTTGAACTTCTCGATAGATGTAGAAGATTCTATGCCTCTGATCTGTTGCTGATAAACTGATATCTGTTGTGAAGCCTCACGGTGTATCTGATTTGCACGTATAGCTGATTCCTGCGCGGCCGACTTCTCGCTTGCCATGTAGGATTTCATCAATGCAATTTCCCGCTTCTGCTCCATGATAGTTCCTTCAGCTTGCCTCATCTGTTGCATTATAATATTCGACTCCATGTCTTTCTTCTCCCCGTACTGAAATGCGTTCATTTCCACCTTGCGCATCTGTTGGGCTTCTTCCTCAAACTTGCGCCATGCCTCAGCCATGGTGGTGATGATGACTCACTAGATGTCCCGACTGCTTGCTGGCAATCTCGCATCGTCTTTCCAGCTCCTGGATCCGGATGGTGCTTCCATAGTCTTCTTGGTTAAGATTCGCCATTGCTGCCGACATTTCATCAAGTGTCTTTTGATATTCCCCGATCTCCACCTCCATCTTATTCTTCTCTTTGATCACGGCGCGAAAATCTGCACTGGTGGGTGATTTTGACCTCCCACCCTTCGACGTCGATCTCACGCCCTTCTGCGACGTCCGTGGTGTCGCAGGCGATGATGATGATCTTCTCGGTGGGGATTCTCTTTTCTTCGACTCCTGATGAACATCGATCTGCTTCCATGATCTTGTGGGAGTAGATATGTCGCTGAATAGCGCGGAACCTCCGCTCCCAGGTTCATCCTGTGAATCTGCAACCATATCCATCACCGCAGGAAGAGCCATCAATCCATTGGATCCCTCTGAGGCTGCTTTCCAAAGTTGCAGTACTTGGGCTCGCCGAAGACGCCATTGTACTGTGTAGGTTATCGTTCCTTTATTGTCCCTGTACCCGCAATAAACCAGCTGTCTCCCAGTCCAGTGTAGAGCTTGTAGTTACGGCTGATAACCTGTCAAGAGACGGCAAGGTGACGTCCCGTGGGACGCTATGCACCGAACCCTCAAGCTGTAATACCAACCACGTAGAAAGGTGTATACGGACGATGCCGTTATAGCCGAACCCGTGTAAACGTTGTAAGGGAGAAGGAATGATAGTTACAACAGTAGTCCTGACAAATGCAGCGCAAGCGAAGTGTTTTCGCTCTCAATGCCGATCACGTATGTATGCAGTCACACATCAGATCTTGAACCTCAATTGTGTCTTGAGCCAAATGGCGATCAATGGAACTTGGGAAGCAACACCAACAAGGACCTCAGAACAGCTACCCAATTTCGGCACGGGGCCTAGAGGGTTTTAACAAACGATAACGACGACAACGACGACAACGACGACGACAACGACGACAACAACGACGACGACGACAACGACGACGACAACGACGACGACGACACGACGACACGACGACAACGACAACGACAACGACGACAACGACAACAACAACCGACAACACGACGACACGAACAACCGACGAACAACCGACAACAACCACAACAACGACACGAACAACCAACACACAACCACAACAACAACAAGAACAACAACAACAACAAGAACAACAACAACAACAACAACAACAACAACAACAACAACAACAACAACAACAACAACAACAACAACAACAACAACAACAACAACAACAACAACAAACAAACCACAACCACAACCACAACCACAACCACAACCACAACCACAACCACAACCACAACCACAACCACATCAACAACAACAACAACAACAACAACAACAACAACAACAACAACAACAACAACAACAACAACAACAACAACAACTGACAACCCACAACCAACAACCAACATTATGACAGCGGTATACCTGTCCCCGACGAGTATGTTAGCCAGGTAGCCATTCGCCCTCCTGCTTCGCTGCCACAGCCCGAGTTGCAAAGCTGTTGCCATCTCGGATGCGCCGGATGTCCTGCGGTCAGGCATCGTGTTGCCTCCATTGAGCAACAGTGTGGGGCTTGCAAATGTCACAAGCGGTGTCTGTTTTGAGCAAGGGGGCTTCTTGTCCACTGCTGTAAAACTTACGTATCTGTTGAAAGCAAGTAGCCGCGTAGACTGCCCATATTTTGCCTGCGGAACTCCTGCGCAAGCCCATTGCTTTTGCCCTAAAACAGCCCGCGACAGGTGTCTGTTGGCCCATTGGTTGCTGCAAACCCGGCTGGCGCTGGGGCAGTGGCATAAATGATGGGATGGGCTGGCTGCCCAGCCCTGACAAAGTAGGCATGGAGGCCTCAGCAGGAAGGGTCGCTTTGAATCGCCAGTGATTTGACTTCAGCATAGAAGGCAACCCTGAGAAGGGTTGACCTTTTGGGGTCATGACTTCCTCAAGCGGCGAATCCGGATGACACCGCAGGCAAGCGACATTCCGTCAGAAGGCCTAGAACCAGACACTACAGATGAGCGCACACCATAAAACGAGAACGCCCAATGCTTGG
Organism: Effrenium voratum; assembly: GCA_963377175.1. Taxonomy (NCBI): domain Eukaryota; class Dinophyceae; order Suessiales; family Symbiodiniaceae; genus Effrenium; species Effrenium voratum. Next base: position 7,029 of record CAUJNA010003227.1, read on the forward strand.
GCTGCAATCCTTGCCTGGCACGCAATGCACAGGCCTACAAAGCTGCACAGAAAGAAGACCAGAAATGGTCACACACTACGCCGGGCGCTCCAGAAGAAGCGCCAGCGACAACAGGATCAAAACTTGCACATATTCGCACTACCCGAAGTGAGCCATGCTGAGAAACGCACCGCACAAAGACATCGAGGGACACCACCTCCAACCCCGGCTCGAAAAATCCGGTCCTCTGCCGATGTAAAGCAGACAGCTAAGCGCTGTTCCAGGAAAGGAAGACCTCGCCTGCACGTGGGAATAAGGTCAGGCATCCACGCTGTCCATCCAGCGGTTTCAGCAACACAACCACCACGGAGAGTACCACTTGACTCAAGCGTCTGAGAAACGAACATTCGCACTGCCATCCACAAACATGCCAAAACGGAACACCCCAACAGAGAGAGAGAGTCCCATCTGTAAGTAGCAGGGCAGATCTCCATCACAAAATTCACACAACGCTTGCAAGGGCTTAGGTGTGGTAGCACCGTCCTCGGGAAGTCCGAGGATCAACCAGCGGCACAAGTACATGGGCTTTGCAGTCGGTCGCATGGCTGTGAAGGTGAAGAAGAGCATGGCTTCTCCATGACGATGCCATTTCTCACCGGACATCGTGGAGCAAGCGGACTCCAGCCAATCCGCCAACCACAAGGCGACATCATCAGGCAGCGAGGTCGAGGCCTGTGCAGCAAGCGTGAGGAGCGACAGGACAAACAAAGGCACGAAGTCCTTCAACAGCAAGCTAACGACTGAGGCCTCGGCTGGCCTGATCCCACTGTGCGCGCCCCCCTAGATGCGGGGTTTGTGGACGCCTCACCCACCATCGGAGGTATGGCGAGGCCACGGGTGGCGCTACCCTAAGCTGAATGCTTGTGAGCCAGACAGCTTTTTGGGGTCATGACTAAATATGGGCCAACAACTGGGCTTTACGAATGTCTAAAAACCGCAAGCTCCAGGCAAAGCTCTCGTCCAACCCGACTGGGTCTGCGTGGAAGCCCGGAAACTACAGCCAGGCATGGAACGAAGAAGCCACCCTTCACCCTACAAATTCATCGAACAGTTGCTGAGTTGAAGTGCCCTCGTAAAACATTTGGGTTGCTGTTGACCCCTCTGCAAAAAGTTGCTCTTTTTGTGGGATCAATGGAAAACCCGAAACATTTCACAAAAAGTTAAAGTCTAAAAATCCAACCCAATAGCAATCAAGACGTTTGTTTGCAAAGTGGCCCACCCCGTTTTGTTAGCATCCTAGACTTATCCACTTCCGCGCCGACTGACTTGCCGCAGAGCGTCTGTGCAATGACAGCCCGGGTGCCTTATGCACGCGCGGAAGTCGCCAAAAGTCCAACTGCACACCCGCCCTTTTTGGGGTGGGTGATGATGGGTGGCAAACGCCAACGATGCGACTTGGACGGGTGCCACTGGGGCAGTTTTAAACATGTTAAGGAAACGACCAAAACCGGCAGCTATGCCTGCCATCTTGGTTTGACAGCTCCCCATTGTTGTGGCTTCCGCACGGAATTCAAGTTTGTGATGTTTAAGGCGACGAAATTGTAACCACGCATATCGCCCATCGATAAGGAACTCTGATACAAAATGTATCGGCATGCTTCACAAACACCCCAGGGTATGTGGCGGAAAATTGCCGATCTTGATCATGCAAGTGCCCCGCAGACTGCATTCGGCTGGCTTAAGCCTTTCGTAGCACCAAGCGATGGTTCTCGCGTCGCAATTTGAATTGCTCATCAATGCAAACACTAAGCAGCACAAAGTGCATCTTGGCCGCAACGGTCTTGCTTGCTGCAGCAAGCGCTTGCCCCAGCACCTGGCAATGCACCAAGCCGAACGCTTACGCCGCGAAAGGCCTCCTTGCGCCCGACACAGAAAGGGCCAAGGGCAGCCATTCAAGCTAATTACTGCAGAATAGTGTAGGGATGCCATACCTCAGCACTGAGCACGCGTTGGCTCTGCAGGCACAGGCCTGGAAGGCACCAAAGGGCAAGTGCCTAACTTTGCGGCAACGAGCAGTCACGCAGTTCCACCTGCGAATCGGACGCGCGCCTGGCCGCCAAACACAGCCCGAGCGCCAGGAGGTTTCCAAAGATTCTCAGGCCGCGCGAGGAAAAGATTCCTTGGCCGTGTGAGACTCCAGGCTTTCGCGACATATTCGTTCATCCAGCTTTTCGAACGAATTTTTTCGTCACTCAGCCTTTCTACGCAGGAATGCGGTTGGGGCCTGGGCATGGCGGGGCAAATGAAAGCATATCCCAGGGATCCACACAAATAGATGACTCAATAGCTGCCCAAGCCGGGCAATAAAGTAAGCATGCAGTCGTACGATTGCCAGCTTGCACGTATATGTGCATAAAACAATGCCGACAAGCATCGGATCGATCCTGTCCAGGACTATCTCCTGAGCAATTGCAAGGCAGGTGATAAAGTCACGCGTTCCAAAAGATCAAAACAAACACATCTATCAGGGCGCGCACAGGTGTGTCTGTGTCTGTCCGCACGCGTGCTCGCGCGCATCTATAGTGCGCTCGTGTGCTTAAAGTGTGAGTGTGTACAAATCTGTGCCTGCTTGTGTGTGAGGATACCGGTGTGCCGGCGCATGTGTGTGTGTGTGTGTGCATTTTCGTGCGAGTGTGCGTCCGTGCGTCGGTGCCCCCGTCCTTGCTTCTCTGTCGGTGTCTGAGTCCGCGTGTTGGCGCGTTCGAGTGTCTTTGCGTTCGTGCGTCGTTCGTGAGCGTGAGCGTGTGCATGCGTGCGTGCGTGTCTGTGCGTGGGTGTGTGTGTGTGTGTGTGTGAGGGCTGTGTGTGGGCCTGTGTCTGTCTCTGCGTCTGTGAACACAAACCGGATGCGTGTTTGCCTGCATGTGTGTGTGTGTGTGTGCTACGCGTGCGTGCGCACAATGCCGGTGCGGGAGTCCGCATGTGTGTGTGTGTGTATGCGCCATGCATGCCTGCGTGTCTAAATGCCTGCACACCTGAATGCACGTGTGTGTGCGTGTGTGGCTTGTGCGTGCGTCTGTGTGTGCCTGGGTTTGTGTGTCTGGTTGTCTGTCTGTCTATGAATTGCATTGCATTACGGAACCCAACGCAGTGTATGCACATCCATCTGATGTGCACGTACGTAAGCTTGCAAACAGAAGTACATGTACGTACATGCGCATGGCGCATGTGCATGCATGCATATGTTTTTCTCTCTCTCTCTCTCTCTTTCCCTCCCTCGAGTCCCGCTGAGGGAGTGCCGAACGGTGCAAGCTTACTCGCAATATGAAGTCCATGACCAACAGATTCCAAAACCAATACAACAAGAACAAGCTCTAGGAATGGACAGCGGTACTGATACATTGAGGGCGATGCGCCCGACCGACATCATGTCAGCATGTTTGACATTGCGACACACGCTGTGCGGTGCATACAAAAAATGCTAGGCAGCAACAAACATGTCCGCTTCAACTTGAAGCTCAATGGCTAGATGGCTGTGGGTCAAAAATAGGTAGCCCACATGGAACCCTGGCAAGTGGAAACATGGACCAAAACCTGTGGTCCCCTGGTTTAATTTTGACCACCCAGATCTGCCAAGTGGATTCACTGAAGAAAACCACAAGTTCTGGACCGCGCCTTAAAGGCTTCCGGGGTGTCAGAGTCATCCGGCGCGCCCTTTCGCGGCACAGCGAGCACTTCGCCTGGCAGACACCGATGGCTTGGGCTCGAAAAGCGAGATGAATTGAGCAACTGAAACGAAAGCAGCGGCAAAATAGGGCTTCATCTCCCTGTTTGTCCTCCTAAGCGTGTCACATAGGGTCAAACCATGCAACCCCACAAATACATTCGTGCAACCTTTGGGATTCCAGGTTGCTGCTTGGTCTGTCTTGCTTTTTTTTGTGGTTTTGGCAGGGTCAGCAATGATTCGGGGAGGTCTGATATCTTGCAGAGTCAATGACTTGTTTTCGCCGGGTGTGAGGCTTGTTTCGCAGTCGCACTTTGATTTGGGGTAGTGTTGGGTTGGTGTTCCCCTGGTTTGGTGGTCGCAACCACACCAGCAAAACAAACAAACTGAAAGTCCAAAAAGCGAGCCTTCGACCTGGATCCTCCAGCCCACAAGAAATCGAACGGGTTCAGCCACACACACCAACCCCTGTTGCCTAACACAACCCTAAACCACACAATAAATCTGCCGTAAAGCAACATCAATGAAGCAAAGATCCAGCCTGTGGACCAACCAAGCAGCCACCAACCAAGCAGCCAAGCAACCAAGCAGCCAAGCGGCCAACCAACCAAGGCCTCTGCCAATAGCTCCATGACCTACACTGTTAAGCGGACATGTATACTATACCCAATGAGGTCAGTAGTCTAAAAAGCTCTAAACAAGAACACTTGGGGGTAGAATTCAAAAGACCATCCCGCAACACATCCAACAAGGCTGTCCAAATTTGACCTCTTTTGTATAAATTGTAATACTCTAACCTAACCGCTTCATTTGACAGGCCATCGAGCGCAAGGTCGCATTTTTGGGCAACTCACCAGCAGGCTCCAGGGAATCAACCTTTCAGTTTTGGGATTTCGCATTCTTAATTAATTGCCTAACACGTAAATAGACCTGACTTCGACAGCACCCTTGCAGCCCCTTGCATGTGGAATTGGCCCGTGCATGGCAACCCGACTCTGAGACCGATCCTTCGTCTCTGTCCGGCTTGTCGGTCGCCATGCGGATGCTTTAAGCCCAAAAGGCAGCTGCAAGCACAACTGCGCACAAAGCATCGCACCTTCTCCAGCCGTCCCTCCCCCGCTTGCTGCGCCTAGCATGCCTTTCCCGCAACCCAACACCCAAACGTCTCCAGTGCTGACTGGCTGCCAGCGCAGCTTCTTGACCTCAGGGGCTGACACTTAGCCATCGGAAGTGCATCTGCCTACTCCAAATCACCTGGGTAATCTGGGGCGGTTGCTTGATGTCTCAAGGAGGAGTTCAACCGGCCGCTAGAACAAGATCCCAAAACCGCCAAGTCAAACCTTTCTGCTGCAAAAGGCATAAAGAAGTGTTGCCGTTGCCGAGCAGGTGCTATGCTGGCGCAGTGGCTGACGCACCCATCACTTTGAGCACATGTGTAAGGCACAAGCTCCAGTTGAACTGCGGGGTGGTTGCCTCAGCTGGTCCCTTGCAAAGCTAGCAAAGGGGGCAAGCATGCATGCCACAAGACATGAGGTGTGCCAAAAAGCCATCACACCAAGCAAACAAGAGCAGGCGGGCAAGCAAACATGCCGCAACTTGTACAAGCATCAGCACAAGCCGTCTAAGCTAAACAATGTTGTCGAACCTGACCAATCGATACTAAAGTGCCTGCGTGAGCCTTTAACGCGTCGCCAAATGCATCAGGACATAACGGGAGCGCCGTCTTGCGAACCCACATCGAAACAGTGCGGTGGCTACTTACTGGATTTCAAAGAAGCAAGCCGCAAGGGTGGCTGTCCCATGCCCTCAACGTCCCAAATGTCCGAAACAAACGAAAAGGCACGCACGCGCGCACACGCATACACACCTAAACGTTTCTCGTTGAGGCCCTCTTGGCTCCACAGCGCCTTGCTGGCACGTTTTCAGCGATAGCCCGTTGAATGTGAGGCATATGCCCCAGAAAGGGTTCCTAGGTTTCCAACTTCAAACACCAAATGAGATACCAAGTCAAGGAGGAGCCATGCCGGGCCATGCCAGTATAGGGAACCCTGCGAGGAAAACAAAGGGAACCTGGTCCGGCTCCGTCTCTGAGTACGGAGTTGTGGATGGAAAGAGGTGGCAGCACGGCATGCGGCTCAAACACACACACAGACACAGACGCACACACAGACACACAAACACACAGACACACAGACACACAGACACACACACACAGACACAGACGCACACAAAGACACACAGACACAGACACAGACACACATACCGACACACACACACAAACACAGAAACACAGAAACACAAAAACACAGAAACACAGAAACACACAGAGACACAGAGACACAGAGACACAGAGACACAGAGACACAGACACAGAGGCGCACAAACACACAAACGCACAAATGCACACACACACGCGCGCACAAACACGCGCAAAACACACAGTTGTACACTTACTTCCAAAACCTACGCACTTACAAACTTGCACATGCGCACACGCTCACACAACCACACACGAGTCATCATGAGTGAGAATGCAAACCTGGAACTAGAGTGGCCTGTCCAAAACCATGTAAATCAAGAGGGGCGGATATGGGCGGATATTCGAACCAATGTCATTCTGTCTGGTTGCCCTTTGGCTGGCTGCCCCCCCAAAGGCGAAAATGACTGCAGTCATGCAGCAGGTCTTCGGCGCCAACCTGGCAACTTGTTGAAACGAGACCCCTAAAAGGGGTCATACGCAAGGGACCCTTATGAAACGGCAGGTAGCATTGGTGTGCGCCACGTGATCCTCTGGTTGAGGAGGAGGACAACTCCACGAAAGGGGAAACAGGGGTCCAGGACCCGGCGGGCTCTGTTGGTCGTTGAACACAAAAGGCAACCACTCAAAACGAGCTTGAACCTATTGAGGGCCTCGTACCTGTGCTTTTATCGTTAAACATGTGGCTTTTTGCCTTTGTTTTGGCTAACATCGCGGGTCGACCGCAAATTTTTGGTTGACAGGGCTCGTAAACTTGCAAATGAAGCAAGTTTAGACCAGCCACACTTTGGGCCTTGAAAAAAGAAACGCGCGGGGCGCCTAAGAATGAACAGTCTCAACTTGGCGCCCCTATTAACTACCATCCAGCCGGTAGTGTTTCTTGCCGAGGCGATTTCAGATGGTTCCCCTGCCCAAAGTGGAGTCAGTTGCCATTCTGACACGAAGCCAATTGTTTGTTTGAAGCAACCGGATAGAGGGCTACGTGGTGACTACATTACCCTCCCGCCAACAAAGCCTAACAAAGCGGCTTCTCTTTTCGACAGGGTGTTCTTTCAACAAGAGCTTTTGGTCCCCCCCCCAAGGCCATCAGACCATGAAGCGCAATGAAGTTGTGATTCACGAGGCTTGCCGCGACCGTGAAACGGGTCAAACATCTTGAACAGGCCATTGGGTGGGGCGAATAGGCCTGAGGCACACATGTGCCAATTGAGCCCTTTGAGGACGCCTTGGGACAAATGCATTGGAGCAAATTGACATCGGAACGCAAAGCAAAGGGAATAACCCAAGCTGACTGGTGACTGATCTAGTCAAAGTGCTGCAAACAGCCAGACTGGCACTGACAAGAAGCAAATCACAACTCTTGAGCTAACACTTCATCCTTCTGAGCACCTTCATCTTCCATGCAAGGCCTTCCACCTGACAAAAATATGGGGTCGCGCCCTTCCGAACTTCCATACGTCATTTCTCTCGTGCCAAAGGCGTGAGGGGCTTTGGGTCCCGGCATGCCATCACTCGAAGCCGGCCTGCTGGAAGCTGCAGCTGGGACCGGCTGACTTCAGTTCCTTGCAGCTCCGAGCACTAGGGGAGGTCCTCGAGAATTTCATGCAGCTCTCTTGGCGCTTGCCCCCAAAGAACAAATATGCTGAACGGTCCATATTGGACCTGAAGATGTAGAATCATTTGCAAACAGATCTCAGACTTAGCCTGGCAAGAAGGGTCGAACATGGACCGCGCATGTAAACTGTCTTTGCCAAGGATCTTTCAGCATCGATCTGCGATAGCTCCTGCGAACCGCCAGCTGGCGGATTAGTGACGCAGTCTGTAAGGCAAGCATTGCAGCCTGGTGACCGGCCTTCCTATGGCTCCCGTCTGAAGTGCTCCCAACGCTTAGCTGTCATAATTGGATCCATCTGATACTCCCATGTTGCAACCCCCGTGGAGCTAGGGTGAAATCAGGTTGCCCCGTCTTTCTGCGACTTCAGTTTGCTCCAATTGACAAGGGACATGTGGAAACAAACCGTGTTAATGGACCCCTCATCCTGATTAACTTACACACCCCTACCTATACATATGCATCTACAGTGTGTACAGTAGAGGGCATGACAGGGCGTGCGCCGTTTCCTTTTTTCAGTGAGCTGAAAACTTTAAAGGGCCCATTGCCATGGCCCCTTTTGGACCCTGGTTTTTGTTGGCCCATGCGCAATTCAACCGAGAGTCCAAAAAAGGTCCCGAGAGTGAAATTTTGCCGAGTCAATCACAAGCGTGCCAGGCTCCTCCTCAACGACCCTCTCGTGGACCTGATCCTCCAGCAACTCTGCCGGCTCTTCAGCTGCAGCTTCCTCTTCCAGCTGAGGAATGCTTGGCGCTCGGTCACTCCATCGCCTGCCAGTCAAGTCCCGCCCGTTGCCGCATTCCGCTTCACACATCGCCATGTCAAACGTCATTCACCCCTCCAGAATGGTTTACCAATGTTCCTTCTTTGGGGCCTTCCCTTTACTCAATTCAAGATTCTTTTTGGGTGATGTTTAAGGGGACACATGGTGAGGGTGCTGGGGGTCTCCATTAAAAAAAGAAAATAAGTTCTATTCACATTCCAAAAGGTCAGCCCCCCACGCCAGATTCCCTGTCAAGAAACCAAGGGCCACCCCCCTCTCCCGATCGGTGGACATGATTCGGCACCCTTCCAATCGTTGCAAGGAAGCGCCTTGGCAAGCTCGGCCTCCGGCCATCCGTGGAGACCTTCGACACAATTGGCGCCATCGGCCCAGCTTCTACCTAGCGCGAGGCAGAATCTGCGGGTTCTTGTTGCGAAGGTACCCTTGAGAGGGTAGCGAAGAAGGATAGGCATGGGGAAACCGCTTCTTTTTTTTTGTAGGGGGGCTCCTTGCTTTGAGGCAAGCTGCGTGCGCTCTCTGAAACAGCTGGCAGGTCCCATGAAATTTGCCTTGGATCCGGAAGTGGTTAGATCCCTCAAAAAACCGGTGAACCCCCCCCCTCAAAGGTCAAATGCCTCTAGAAGCCGTTCACATCCCCCTTAAATCCGGTCATCTCGAAAGTCCCATCCCCTCTCAAAGTCCCCCTCGCAAAGCCGGCCCAACTCCGGTCAAATCCCCTAGAAACCGGTTACAATCCCTTTAAAACCGGTCAAATCCCCCCCTCCAGAAGCCTATCCAATCCCCCCTTAAAAAACCGATCAAACTCCCCTCTACCAGAAACCAGTTCTGTAGCTCTCTGCAGCTCTTGTTCTGGCCCTTGAAGCCATGTGCAAACACGCAGAAATGCACCCACCCTCTACCTTGGAAACCAGCTTACGCAAACACAAGACTTCAAGGCAAACTAAAGCACGGAGTATACCTCAAAGCCAGCCAAAAGCGGACTGGCCGAGGCGGGCAACGCGAAGCGATTCCAATTAATACTTTGTCTGCCCTCCTAGTCAACGTGGAAGCTGACCCCTAAGGGAATGTAGTGTTTCCCCCTGTCAGCCTCGGTGCTTGCAGGAGGGACGGTCATTTGCCCCGGAATCCGGGCATCCGCTACAAACAAGAAATGCAAAAGAGCCATACTCAAAGCTTGGTTCGAGAGAGGTGTATCCAACAAACCCGATGCAGAATGAAACAGGTGGATATCAGCACCTGTTTCTGGTTTGGACCGTCCCTTTACCTTCATCTGCTGACCTGAGGGGAAGTTACCCTCGCAGCTTCGCAGAAGCTATCACCGATATTTCCCCGGGCAGAAACGGGGTGGGGGCATTGGGAATCACCGGGCGAATGGGTGTTGTCGTGAAAAATCGGGAAAGCCTGCAGACTGCCCGTTCGACAAAGCCAAAAAGGGTATCATTGTATCATCAAACAAGTCGCTTAGACAAAGACACCCCCATATAGTTGGTAGTTTCCCTTTGGTTTGCCTTTCAACCATCCACAAACGAACCGCCCAATCTTGACCGCACGGTTTTTGTGAAAGCACCACCATGCCTCCGGCTTCGTGTCCACGCGTGTCAAGGAGGCCCAGTTCACTCTCTTCTGCGGAGGTGTGCCTGCAAAAAGCAAATAGTCAGAGGTTCGGGTGTGAAGTTGCAAAAGCAACGCGAAAGCAAAAGTCAAGAAGAGCTGAACGATGAGCTGAATCTGGCACCATGAGACTCATCAAGGAGATGGGCGCATGCATATCTTTTTCCGGGGAGTGAAGGGGGGTGGGGATCTCTCTCAACAATGATGGACGTGGACCATGCCGACTATGTGCGAATCTTCTTGAAAGGCTGTCAAATGTCCACCTCCATGATTGTTGAACAGCTCACTCCAACCCAGATTTGACACATTGACGAGTTAAATGTCAACTTTCCTTGGTTCGCTTTGCAAGTTGAACATTGTCATAAATCAAGTAGGTCCCCTCAACCCCCCCCCCCACCCCTGCCCCTTCCCTCCCCCCCCCCGCCCCGAAAAAAGAAAAAATACGGGATGAAGGTCGGGCACGGCGTTCCATGCGGCCCGGCCTCGCATCAAGCGGCTCTCCGAGGTGGCTGGGCGATCCTGCGAACGCCGGGGATGACCCGGCGGCTAAAAACTGGGTGTGTGCCCTCCAAGTAGGATATGGAACTGAGGGAGGCGGGAGGAGGGGGGGGCGGTGTATGGTTTGCTTTTGGTGCCACTTTCATGCCCAAAAAGGGCACCATCAAAAAGAGACCCATCCAAATACTGAGATGCAGGATCCTCTTGAACTTCTAAGATAGGACGCAATTGGCCTTGTTCCCAAACCGTTCCACCATGCGAAAGAAGCCGGACAAAACTTAAACAGAACCTCAAGCATCTGAGGGTTGTCGGAATACACCCAAACGGCCACAAAATGCAACAAACAAGGGGGCGAGTTGGGAAATGCCTGTTTAGGTGTGTTGCCTCCAGATCAGCGGTGGCCGGAAGCCGAAAACCCACATTTGCACGCTAAGCACTTGTCCTTGTTGCTGCAAACAAACACGCCGATTTGCTCGCCCGGAAAGACATCACATTCATTTCGCCTTTTTTGGAGCCCTCACGCCGCTAAAAGTAGGGGGGGGAGGAAAGAAAGGTCAGATCCGGATTTGAGTCTCACCCACAAGGGGATCCCTCAATTCCCTTTTGGACCAAAGAGGCAGTTTCATTCGAACTCGGACTGGTCAACTTTCGAAGGGGACATCCAGAAGCATTCCAGCCCAAAGTTTGGCAGCTGGTCTCAAAATAAGGAAGCCCCGGGTCCCGGCTGGTTTCGTGGTTTGCTAGTGGATCCGTTCAAAACTAGCTCACCGGTACACCCTCACAAAAAGAAAGCCGCCAATTTGAATCTGGGCCATGCCGAAACCCAGCGCGGGCCTTGACTGGGCTCTCGACCAGCTGGCGCCGCGGTGCCTGCGTTCGGCCAAACAAGCTTAGCCATGTTTGACATGAGTGGATTGGCACAAAACACTCCCAAGTCGTGTTTAACCTCTGAACTGCTTTTACAAACTTGGGAACTGAAATTCCAGGCGCAGGAGATGTGAACAAATCCTTCTCGGACTTGGTCAATCTCCAGCTGGGATTGGGATCTTACCCAAATGCAAAGACGTAAGACCCTCAACAAATCAAACATTCTAGGATGTCGGCGCCTGTTTCTTACAACATCGGGAAGTTCATCGAAATCCTATTTGGGCTGCCGATTGTTCGCAGTCGGAATGACAAAATAACAAAACAGCTTTTTGCTCCCGAATTCACTTGGGACAGAAAGGGAACCGCCTCCGTGTTTGAACGTGGGAAGCAGACTGCCGAATTCCTCGTGGACTGGTGACATGTCCATCCAGCTCCACCCGTTATCCGCGTCAACGGTTCAGGCCTCTGGGGTCTTCCTGGAGAGGCGGGCTGACTGCACCTGGCAGCTGCTGATGTAAGAGCGGCAAGCGGCTGAGGTTGCCTTGCGCTTCCGCTTGTCACTCCGTCAACAGACATGGAAGTGCACAGCGCAAAACGCCCTCTTGGAAGACGACATTCCTTTGAACGCGAAACTCAGAAACAGGAATGCCTCACCCTGCCTCCGGTGAAGTCGGCATGGCTTTTGCAGCCGGCTGCCAAGCGTCCACTGGCTCCGGTTCAGACGGGGTTGAGGCAGTTGTCAGCCTCTTGAGCTGCGATTCTTGCGCGAGAGCGTCGACGCCCGGCGAAGCAAGCGAAGGGGAGAGCGAAGTCGGTAAAGTCAGGGCTGGTAAAGTCAGGGCAGGAGAGTTCGAATCCGTGGCATGCATTGCCAAAGCCAACGCAGCAGTTGAAATGTGGGCTGATTCGGTCGGTTGGGTTTGCGAGGGATGCTCTAGCGGTGCTGGCACTGGCTCCACTGTCTGCGCTAGATGGACTGGCTGCACTGGTAATGCCTGTACCGGTTTTGGATGTGCTGGCGATGGTTGTGCCAACGCTGGCTGCGCTGGCGCTGGCTGCGCTGTTGACGGCTGTGCTGGTGCTGGATGCGCTGGCGGTGGTTGCGCCAACGCTGGCTGCGCTGGCGCTGGCTGCGCTGCTGATGGCTGTGCTGGTGCTGGCTGGGCCACGGCCGGCTGCATCGGCGATGGCTTCAATGGCCGCGCCTGCGTTGGCTGCGGGCGCGCCAGCACAGGCGCGAGCGATGGTGTTGGCTGCGTGGGCACTTGTGGCTGCGCTGCAGCCGCTGGTCCCAGTTGGTCTTGTGCCTCTGGTCCAGCTGGCAGCTTTGATGCTCGTGCAGCCTCGGGCCCCAGAAATCCAAGACCAAGTCACTAACTCAAGTAATCTTAGCTCTTTTGCGGATGCGCCCAACAAGCTCTCCAAGCTTCCAAACAGTGGGGTCCCGTCCGTTCCTGGGATCCTTCGCGCCAAACAATCGCTCTCCCTATATTTTGCTTGGAGTCCTCAAAAAAAAACAAAAAAACGCACTCTCGAACAGAGCTGGCAGCCAGATCCAAGCCACTGGGGTCGCTGGTTTCGCACTCTGCACTGGCGGCGCTTCCCGGCTTGAAGACTTGGCTGCCTGCGGCATGTTCGACGATATGGACGACTACAACTGCTTGATCTTCATTGGACGGATGTCCAAGCTAGAATGATTCAGTGGCTGGATTCGGATCACTTTTGGGACTGCGCGAATTCTTCATAGATGAAGTTGACATGTTGCCTGCCCTGATCTCTCCCCGGCAAGGCCCAGTAACAGAAAGGCCTTGCACACAATATGTCGGCCTCCCACCTCCCGTCCATCCCCAGAAAGGCAAACGCTGCTTCCTTGCCCTGAGTGCTTTTGTTATGGTTTCCCCGTGAATGTGTGTGTGTGTGTTTGTGCAGCGTGCTCGGCGGTTTGCCTCAAACACATGGAAGGAACTGCTGCCCGCCAGCCCATTGTCGTGAGAGCTTCAAAGAAACATTTGTGTGGTTGGCTCACAGCGATATTGCATCACTTCCTGAGTTGATGGTCCAAACAACTCCAAACTGGTTTTTGCCACTAAACATGCTCTTTCCAAAACAAAATCAATTCCATGAACTCAGGGAGTGAGAAGTTGCAATGGTGAGTTGTGATGCCTTCTTCACGTCTGGGCTTGGGTCAGACTTCCGCCGCCTGGCGCTCGGTAGTTCACTTGGGGACTTGCCGGGCCCCAGACTCTGGCACGGTTTTCTGGTGATTGACTAGCAGGGGAAAAAGGGGTCAATAGTCAGAACAACCATATTAGCTCAGACCGTGAACAAACAAACACTCGCATGACATTGTTGGCCTGTAAAGCTCTGCAATCTCGAGCTCCAGAATTCACATACATGGGAAGCGCGGCTGAAAAAGGCGGCGAACAACTGTGGTAATTACTGATCATGAGATGGCCTGGAAGATAGCAAAATTGCTTCCTTGGGTGATAAATAAGGGGGCTGGCAAAAATCAAACTACCCTTCCGGAGTCCTTTAGGGCTCTTTTGTTTAAACAACATGTGCTATTTTTTAGCACCGAGTCACCCTCCCCGCCCCACTGCCGACCCCCCCCGCCCCCGCGAAACACTAGCAATGAACCCTGGATCAGCTACAGTAGCCTGCTAGCGCTTCCGAGCGAAGAAAGTGCTTGGCGGAAATGTACGCGCCGCCCAACGGAAGATGAGAATTACTCAGAAAGCCACTTGTGCAGCCCATGGTCATGGTTGCCTCAATGCACATCCTCATCATTGTTGGCCAAATGATCTGTAAAAGGGTTGCCAACCCGAAGCAAGTAGGTCGTTTAAGCGTAAAGCAAGGAAACCTGAAGCTCTGTTCCCCAACTCCTCTTTCCAGGCGAGGCCTTTGAAAGGAGGCCCCACTCAGTCAAGACCATGTGGGGAAAAAAAAAAACCAAGTCCAACTCGAGATCAAAGCTGGAGATCAGAAGGCAACGCACACCACTTCTACGAGCCGCCTTTTTGATTCTTGACATGTCGAACACGGGTAACTTCTCCAGGAGGAATCTGTCTGGAAACGGCTTCAATCCCAGGTGTTCAATTGAAGCCCCAATGTCAGAATTTGCAATTCGGATATGTTGCCTACCGGCCCAAAGTGGTGCTTGGTGAAAAGACCATTCTGCCCAGCCCACCCACACACACAAAACAAAAAAACACACACACAACTGTAGAAATATATGTTGCAAACACATGTGATATCACACAACAATATTGTTTGAGACCCAAAAGCCCCCAAACCCACAAGGCGGACAATGCAACTAAACCAGCCACAAGCTATGCGGGCTTCTCCCACAGCACTCAAGAAAATGGCTGGTTTCCATCTCGAACTGCTTCCAAGACAATTTTCCGGGAATCCACGCTATGTTTAGTCCCCCCCTCCTTTGCCCAACCCAGCCTAGCGCTCACCTTGGGCGCTGGTGCCTGAGGGAAGGTGGAGGTTCAAGAGGCCATGGGCCTGGCCATCTTCTGTGGGTTTGATCCTCAATGGTGTTCGCCAAACGGGGTATTGAAAACCCAAGCAACTGCAGCAACTGTTGATGTTCCAATGGGTTACCTTTACCTAACCCTCTGTTGTTTTGTTTGTTGCATGTTCCGTACTTTCAATCCCGGATATCGCAACCTGTGAGCATCTTTTGTGACAAGGTTAAGTGTAGCGCACCTTCAACTCAAGCATTTGTGATGAGACAATCCGGGGAAGTGACGCATGGAGTGCAAAAGCACGCTCGAAGAAACACGTGATTGATTCTATATGATCTCCCTCTCCCTCTCTCCCTCTTCCCTCTGACTATAGAAATCGTGTTGTAACTTTTGCTCAGCTGCCAGTTCTAGAGTTGTTGCAACCCAAGAAGCGTTCCCATCTCCTTATCTTTTGTGTTTAACTCGTTATCCTTTGGACCCCCTCATTCTCCTGCACCTTTGTTCAATATGCGGGGATCCGAGTCATCATTTGTGAGCCTCAAGAAATCCCACAACACAAAGATACACCAAGCCACCATCGGGCATGAGGATCCTGCGGATTGATTGTCACCATCGGGCATGAGGATCCTGCGGATTGATTGTGAACGACGTGGCCTTTGGGCGCCTCCGGTGGCTTGCGTGTTGTGCGTGTGTGTGTGTGTGCCTTTTTTTGTGCGGGGGGGGGGTGTAGGGGGGAACAGGGCACCCCAAAATTGCCGGCGCCTTTCCTTCTGATTTCCCCAAAAATGCAAAACAAAACAAAAGGTTCCCTGTGTTTCACATTTCACCCCCCCCCCCCAAAAAAAAAAAAGGTGCCCCGGCCGCTCCTGTCACCCTGCCTCCGACGCGTGTGGAGATGGCGTGCCCTGGGCCAAGAGGCTCCAAAAAGCGATTGCGTCATCCAGCCACCCGCCCTCTGTCTGGGAATGGTGGACATGGGGAAAAGCAGTTGTTTGGGGGGGGGGGTGCTTGGATTGTTTGTGCTGAGTGACGCCAGGGGGAAGCGGTACATGCATGGCTGGAAATGAATTACAATGTTGAACCTCTCGACTTAGATATATCAACTTTGTTGGAGAGGCCCTCGAGAAATGCAATCTGCATGCCAAAAACCTCACCTTCTCCAGCTTTACCTTGGAGTTCCTCCGCGCTTTCGGCTTTGCCCGGACCTGGCGAATCGGAAAATCGCCGATGCAAGAAAGTGGCGCAGTTTCGAAGCACAGAAGAAACAAGCTCACGCGCACTTGGCCGAGCAGTTGGTATCTGGACCCTCCAACTTCCAACAATATACAACATGGTTATTGCAACCCAAAGTTATGGTTGCTGAACGTTGCCGAACTCCCATTTGTGTTTGTGTGTATTTTCAGGGTTCAGGTCAGCAGCACGTTCCGAAAATGTCCTAGAAAGATTCCGCAAGGGGAGCGTGTCCACACATATGACACGAGTCTTACATCCTTGCTATCCTGAAGGCCCCTTAACAGGGGGCCCAAACCATCGCAAACCTTAGGAAACTCCACGCAGTTCGGGGGGGGGGTCGTCCTCTTAGCAGGGCAACCTTGTATTGGGATGGTTGCTTACAGAGTTTCCTACATTCCCCCTCTAATACCTCTTTCCACCCAAAGAAACTTAGAAATAAACTGGCCAACCACAAGGTGACTGAAAGGAACAATGGTCAAATGACGCTCGGGAAAGGCAAAGTGCTGCGAGTGGCATCCGTTCCATTTCTCCAGGCTTTCCACCGAGGGACTTCAGCTGCCCCAAAACCAACTTTCATATGCTTCATTCCGATAGTGAACCTTGACATGTAAACCAAATCAAACGAGCTGAGCTTTTGCAACTTGTTCATTTGATGGTTTTTTGAGCTTTCCCCGTGGATTTGTGTTAGATTGCTCGGGATAAGTAAGGGCAGTTCATCTCGTGCTCAGCTATAAATCCCGCGCTTCGTGCCTCCAGCTTTGGAGCCTCAGCTCTCGGGTCTGGACTGGGAGCCTTTGCGTAAGGGCGAAAACACAAATGCGACATGAAATCACGGTTTCTGAAGCAAAACGTGAGTGAAAAAGAAGAATGCAAGCACGGCCTGTGCGAAGAAAACTGCGTTGGAGCCACTTGGAGCCACCAAAATGACTGGTGTCCAGGAATGTCCCATTAACCCGAGCCAAACTGGGGTCCCCAGTCGTCATACATGCTGCGATCCGGTTCAGCAAAGGGTCTTGAAGATTGAACATTGAAGCGAGTGATCGACACAGAACAAAGGCTGCCATGAGAAACCTAGAACATGCCAATCAAGTTTCGCTAGTTTTTGGCTCAATTTACTGAGTCAGGCAAGACTTTTTCGACATTGCGGAATATTTGGATTGCTCTGCCCTGCCTAGCCCTTGTTGAACTCCTGCCCGGACGCACTGCAGAATGAAGAGATGAGCATGTTCTCAGGGATCCTTACATTATACACCTGAACATTGCCTTGTAAATGGTGGTTTCGCTGTATTTTGGTGGAAAAAGCCACGTTTCAAATGGGCAAAATGTTTCCTTTAAGGAGCCCTGGTTCTGGAAGACCATATTTAGTACATCCTCGTCATCTTGTCATCTGCGCCTTGTGACACCCGCCAAGTGGCCACAGGAGCACCAGGTGTCTGGCTCGTGCTCACCTGGCGTTGTGCTCAGCTACCATGGAACCCTGCTGCTAAGTTGGCTGTGGCTCAAAAATCCGGTACCAAAATGGAACCCTGGTAAGTGCAAACACGGACCAACACCTGCGTAACCCCTCCTGTTTAATTTTGAGCCACACCCAGTTAAGATGGTATCGGCACAAAGGAAATGCCCACAGTCGCTGGGCTTCCTTCAAAAAAAATGCGACATAGGTGCGCAAAAAGGCACCAGGAAGCAAGTGTTCAGTGCATCTTCACTTTGCAAACTAAGTGTTGGATTTCCTAGAAGTGCCAAGCAACCGGACGTAAGTTTTAGCGTATCTCCCGAATAGACCTGGTTCTTTACATGAATACCGTGCAGGTTACCCGGGAATCAGCTGGAAAATATTGGCAACGCCGACTGCTTGCCTTACCTGCCCAGCGCAGAATCACGTAGTCCTCCAGCTGCTTTTAAGTCCCCTGGGAAAAATAGAACATGTTTCCAGCTTCCCTTTCAACTTGGAAGCAAACAGGCGATAACAAAAACTATTCATTTCAGCAAATGGAAGTAGTCATAAACTGGAGATAAAATCAGCCCAACACAGGGACATATCGATTTAACAATGACAACCAAAGCAAGACACAACAAAGCCCAACGCAGGGAAATAACATTTTAAACAAAGACACGCCACAACAAATCAGAGCAACAAGAGCAAACACGAAAGACATCGAAAGACGCCCACGCGGAACCTCCGGCACTCGCGCCTTGCGGCGCCTGCTTGGCCGCTTCGCCTCACAGGCTTCACGGCTTCACCTCCCTGCCCCCCAGACAGGACTTCATAGCTGCGTGGGGTCTACGGGAAATGGATGGGGCAAGGATTTACGGGCTCCCCTGGAAGGTTGAAGACCAACCCGGTGGGCAAAGCAAACCTCACTTGTTGCTTGCAGTGCTTACCATGGCGAATACGAGGCATGGGCCCAAAGTCACGATTGCTCAAAGATGACACATCACTCTGTGAATGAAGCGTGGAGTTGTCGAACAATGGGCCTTTCAAGGACGGCCCAAGATGGTTCACGAGTTTGACACTGCGTCGAGGTACCGTTTTTTGCACAAAGGCTGAATGTATGAGCTCATGAACCCCTTGCAGAAAACACCGGCTTTTGTGTGACGGTGTAATCAACCGGGGCTCAATGGGAACCGTCCACGGTCATGGGTTCATTTGGAAATGAGTTCGAATTGGGTACCTGTGCACATCATTCGGGGACTTATGTCGCATATGCACTCCCCATGACGAATCCCATTTGTGGAAGGGGGCTCAAACGCTACACCTAGGTATTTACTAATAATACAGAGACCCCTTTTGGCATGGTGACCTGGTGCCTGAAGTGAACCACAAGGAAACCTACCAACAACCACGAGGATTCAGGCACAAGCCCTTCAAAAGGAAGATGGCAACATGATAAAGGGCATCAACAAAAAGCTGTAAGACGACGGTGGGTGTCTTGTCAACAAAATGCAGGTGGGAACAAGCAAAGGACAAGCATTGGCAATGTGTAGGAACTTGGAGTGCACAGGGTGAGGAGCCAAAAAATGAAAACCATTGGAAAACTATGACAACATCGTGGGAACACAATGGGAAGGCCATCAAACCAAGGGAAAAACCTAGGAAACCCAGGGAACTCCAACAACCAGCCTTCTGAAACGGCCCTCGGTGAATGATATGTTTATATGAGTATTGCTCATTTTCTCGAAAGCTGACCAAACAGCTTCTCATCCATGCCATGTGTAACATACGTCGATCTGCACAGGCGTTTCCGAGTGAATCTTGGAAGGGGGAAAAAAACAATTTTCCTGGAACGCAGGCGGCTCATGAGTCATGTGGACCGGGGGAGCTCTCGCAGCAAAAGGTCCGGAAAAGATCTTGAGGCATTTGCTTCACTCCGTCCAATGTCAATCTTGAGGCTCTTGTCTTTGTACTCAAGATTTCGGCCCTGACAATTCCGCGGAGCATTGCAAGAACAAGGCCATTCCCCAGACACAGTTCCGCCGAATTAGCTTCTGTAGGAAAAAGGCAGGGCACTTGAGGACGCCTTCCAGGCCGAGAAATTATCCCACAGGTTCCGATCCGCGCGCCCATCGCCCACGGCCTGGCCAGGGTCTGCATCCGGCCTCAGAGATGTTTCACCAAGACGCCACGCAACGAGCCCCAACACTCCAGAGTCTGACAAACCAGGGGGCTGACCAATACATCCATCCAGAACCCATAGTTACAATGAACCAACCACACTGGATACAGGGGTGCAGGACAACCTCCAGCCACTGACCATGCCCACAGACAGTCGCATGAAGTTGAGCCACACAGTGGACTGTAAATCCATGTCACCATGATCATGTGCAGTTACTCTTTGCAAGCTGTGCTCAAGCATGTTGATGCAAGCAACATGCTCACACATCCCCTGGCGCGACTGTCAAGCAACACATTCCGGAAGGAAATCCAGGAAAGTCTGTGCCTGGATGTGCCTTGCAATAAGCTTAGCACCCCGGGCCCGAAGTCGGTGTTCCTTCGCTTTCCCTTTGAAAGCTGAAGAGGCACCCTGCCTCAAGGAGTGACATATCTTGGCGAGTCTGGCTCCATGCCAAGTGGCGGAAATGACGGCTCCGCTTCCTGGACGCGATTCGCATGCCACTTTGGGGCGAAATGTTGATGGCAACCATATCGTCTTTTGGTACCTCCGGGACATACTTGCATATACTTGTTATCCGTGACCAGTTGGTTTGTAGGGGAAGTTGAACATCTTGTGCTACATAAACTGCCCTGCCACACAACTCTCCCGCATGTTGGAGCTTCGGGTCTGCTTCATCTACAAAATCGCACGTTTCAGTTCGCTTGGGAATGGGCCGCGGCCACACCATTCGGAGGCTGTTTCGGCTCTATCACCTGGGAGCCCGGCAAGCGCTTCTGAGCAACAAGGCTTTCGGATAACTCGCCTACGTCCCACCGAAATGCGGCAAGTCTGAATGAATTCTGATCTGGTCTTTCCATGTCAAGCCGCAAGAGAGGAACCCCCGCAATTAGTCCGGCGGCAACCCTCAGACTGCAAAATATCCAAATTGGGCAGGGGGCAAAAAGGAGACGTGGAATTTCTGTGCAAAGCTCCAAAACCCTTGAAATGGGACCGCTGGCAATACGCCCAACAAGGCAGCAGCGTTGCAGAGGTTGCAAGGTCGGGGCATCCATCAAAAAAGTCCATGGACGCCGTGAGACTTTCGACATCAGAACCCTACGGCAACCATGGAAAGCCAAAAAAAAGGGAACCAGGGAACCCAGGGAACCCAGGGAAAGCCATGGGAACCCAGGGAAAGCCATGGGAACCTAGGGAAAGCCATGGGAACCCAGGGAAAGCCAGGGAAAGCCATGGGAACCCAGGGAAAGCCATGGTAAAGACCAGCAAGCTGGGCGCTCTGGAACTTGCGCTCAACGTGTGGCAACGATGCTTGGCTCAACTTTTTGTGCAACCTGGCAGCACCCCTTCCCGACCGAATTCTTCCTGAATGTGCTACTTCCCCGTGAGCCCATGATTCGGACTACAACCGATGCCTGCAAGCACGGTTCTGGGGTATCCGGGGTACATGGATCTCCGCATCTTTCAAGGTGGTCATTCTCAACAAATGGTATGTCAATTCATCCTTCCATGTTAACTTCTTTGGCAAGCACATCCATTGAAACAAAAAAAAAACAACACATCCCAGACTTAGGTGCGTGATGTCTTGGGCGGACCAAAATTCCTACAGACATTTTACGCGCACGATTGCATAGCAAATCCTTTCCTCAAAAAACACCGTTCCTAATCTTCCTGACGGATTGGTCAACACGAGATTTAGCTGTTTACCAAGCCTGGAACATCTCCAAACAAGCGCTCAGTCCTGCGGCATTCCTCCACTCTTCCATGCCTCAGGGAATTCACAGGGCAACGGACCAATGATTCCGAGCGACTGCAAAAACGGCCCTCGGCCTTTTGCTCAACGAGAGCGATTCCAGCTTCATATCAAAATAGAAGACGGCTGTGCGAAGACAATTGCGACTTGCCCAAGCGCAATGAACCTGTTGGGCATTGCCCAACTCGAGGCATTATAAGACCGGATTGGCGGACAGCAGCGCCTGCGAAGCAAGCGCAGGTGCTGAAGGTCTTGGTTGGAAGAGTGCCATCCGAAAAACACTTCTGATCAGCAAAGCAACATCAAATCGAAGGCACGATTTCTGCCTAAAATGCCCCTCCCCATCAACCAAGCACGATGCCATTCTGGGCCGGCAAAAGCCTGGCAGCTATTCCCGCTACAGCGGCATGTCGCGTTGGCAAGACATAGCGGAAGCAGCAAGGCGTTCAAGTTCCACACGTCCTTCGGCTGGCAGCAAACAAAGGCCATGTCGGTGGCTGGCCGGCAAATGTGTTCTAGTAGGCCTGTTGTATCCTTTTCTTGAAGTCTGAGCTATCTATTCCAAGCATCCTTCAAATGGTACATGAGTGTGCTTAAAAAGGCAAGCTAATACATCTCCAGAGCCATCAGTTTGTTGCCAGAAATTGGCAAATTCCTGCAACGGAAAACGTCGCACGCATCCGTCAAATCACGGGCACGTTGAAAAAAGACCCCATCCGCTTCCGGTCAATCTCTGAGCACAATCTTCCTAGTGGAGTGACTTCGAGTGGATGGGAATTTATCGCCGCAACTAGCATATAGGCCAGTGTGCAACGCAACGCTTTGCGTCCGTGCGCACTCTCAGGCCCAACCGCTGTCCGCGGTATGGAAGCTTCGAAGGCAGCTTTGAATAAAAATGAACCAAGGGAATCTACGCAAAGCCTCTGGAAATTCTGAAATACAGTGCCCACATACTTCACCAAACGTTTCCTTGAAGCAAGTCGAACCCCTGCTGGGCTGGCATGTCTGAAATTAGCAGAACCTCCCTGGAATTGTTCCCATCTGGAACCTTCTCTTCATTCAATTTAAGAAAGTTTTCCAGAACATGCGCACTGGCGAATATCGTTCGGGAACCCTTGCCCGTGCCAGTACGGATATCGTTTTAGGTGCTCAACTTGCTTTCCAACTGTCAGCCACCTAGGTGGCTGCAAGTGAGAACAGCTAAGCAGCAAAAGAACGGCTTTTCCAGCATACTATGCAATATACAAAGCTGCACTGCAAATTAGATACATCCGGAGCGTCACTGCACGGAGACTGGGAGACATGGAGACAAGCGGGAGACATGACCCCAAGTCGGCATATTAATAGAAAGACAAGCAGGCAACGCAACCCCGGAGCCGGCGTCACAGCATGGAGACACAGACAACAAGCGGGAGACACAACCAGCGTCCCAGCATCTGGCATCTGACGGAGAGACTACATCACCTCGCAGCCGGCATCACAGGCAAGACGACCCCGGAGCCGGCGTCACAGACGTCACATCTGACTGCAGAGACTGGGAGAGAGAGACTGGGAGACACAGAAGCGGAGA
>CAUJNA010003227.1:35000-77500 GCA_963377175.1 Effrenium voratum
CGGTGCGGGCTTGATCGGCAAAGGAAGTGCCGGAAACATGGGGCTCCGCCTGGCCCCAACGAAAAGCCAACGTGGAGCTCGACTCTGCTAAGAGCCGATGTTCATTTCTCATTGGGGGGCCAGTATGTACAACTACAGTTGCTCATTGAAACTACCGATGGAACTCCTGCAAACAACAAACTACAAAGCACCGAAGACCCATTTCATTTGTTGCTGTTGGCTTACTAGTTTACTTTGGGAATCTAACTTAGCGCAAACATTCACATGTCCACTCGGTGACTAAAGGGGATCCTTTCCCGACTGCAAAAATGGAGTCGGGGGGTCCAGGTTCAAAGCCTGAAGTGCGTCTGATCCCGAGGTCGACCCTCCAAAGGGGTAGAAATGGGTCGAAATGGCAACAGCTTGATTGAGACTCGGTGAAGCGGTGAAGGACTCGAAGTCGTTAGGGGAGGTGCTGATGGAATAGATGCGCGCTGCAACCCGCCCTTTCTATCAAAGCCCCAGCCCAACGCGGCCAACATTCGGGAAACCCAAACCGAAGCCAATATACCTCTGAATTAATTCGGGGAATGAGCCAAAGCCCGAAAAAAAAGGGGAAAAAAAGCAATTATGATCAAAGTGCCGCCAATCCATGGGGTTGCAAATGGAATGCCACAGCGGGATTTGATGGACAAGTCGGCCCGGCATAGCCCGACAGTCGAGTCAGAATGAAAGCCAGTTAGAGATGCATTTCCAAACCACAGCCAATAGTTGACCTCATTTTCAATAATTAGGCGTGAAACCCACTAACCTCAATCCAGACTGCGGATGCCCAAGCTTGGCACATAGAAAGCAAGGGAAGCCTGGCATTGCCTCAACTTGTAAAGAATTTAAGGTTGGATGTGCTTCTCCTCAAGCCGTTTCGCGAATGCGCCTCGTGGACCGCTACAAGAATTGGTTTCATTGCAACACTCCGGTGACCGTCTCCAGGAAAACCCGCCAGCGCGGCATTCCGTCGGAGTCAGACAACTCGAGATTGTCATGCTCCTGTGATGCCTGTGCAGCGCCCACGGTCGTTCTGAGTCGCAGCGCCTGGCGAACAAAAGTCATCATTTCACATGGAGATTTCTGTGCACTTTGCAAAGACTGCCCAATCTTTGGGCCTAACAAAAAGCAAGTTCATTTCCCTGCAGGCCCTGAGAACATGGTTACATGTCAGCTTTTGCCCGGGCAGGCCATGAATCATCCAAAACGTAGCCGGAAACCCCATGTATCTCAACTCAGATGCCCAGCGGCCACAGAAAAAAAAAGGCATCCTGCTTTGGCCGGTTGAGTTTTAAGGGGAACCCCTCCCAAAAAAGGAAAAACAGGCGCCACTGGGCAACTGGGCCAAGGTGGTGAGCAATTGCAAAGCGAAGAAGACCAACACAACCGCAATCCTTTATCCAGGAAGGATTCGGCATTGGCTCTCAACAACCTTCGACAACCGTGCTGCTTCCAGAATTTATGTCATCAAACTTCCCGGTGCATTCATTTGTTCAGAACTCGCATGGGGCTATCCGTGATCATGCGCCGTGCAACCAGCAGCAACTGATGTATGGGCGAAACAGCTGCTCTTGCACTGAAAATCGCCAAGTTGTTTAAACTGTACACCACCCCTTTACCTCCTCCTCCTCCCTCCCTCCCAAAGTAACACACCCTCCAGTCACCATCGGGGGAAACGGTTTACCCCAATTTCATGGTGTGTGTGTGTTGGCCCTGGTTGCTTCGTTTCAGGAACGAATGGGTCATCTAAAATGAAAAAAACCCACCTGGAGATCGAGCGAGACCTCCCTCGCCAGCTGGTCCATGCGCTTCTCGTTGGCTTCCTTCATCTCTGTGATCATGTCCTGGACTGCCGAAACTGATCACGGCCCTTGGCAGCCTATGTGCAAGCCTGAGGCCAAATCTGACTTGCGCCCGCCAAGGGCCAAATGGGCCAAAGCAAAGTGATCCAATGGCCAACGCTGGCCATCTCCATGCCTGAAGTGCCTTCGTAGCCAGGTAAGTAGCGACAGTGTCACTCTTGTTGATCTCGCCTGCGGGCAGCAAGCAGCTTACTGACCCCCCAACCAGAATGTATGGCTGAGTCAGTCAGGAAATCAGACTGGCATATATATATATATATATATATGTGCGTGTGTGCGTGTGTGTGGGTGCTGCGGCGCGGACTCAGCTCTGTTGCAGGCGCGTTTTGTAAAAGAAGTGCTCGGACATGTTTCGCATGCTTCCATGACCCATCGGCGACCGGAGCCCGGAGCACCTCGCATCTTGAGAAGGCCATGCAAGAGCTCAGTGATTTGAAGCGTGCCGCTGCCGTCCGCATCGATAATCTCGAAGAGGTTCGCACGATCCGGCGGCAGGTCAAGATCGTCCATTAGCTTCTGGACTGAGCGATCCTACCGCGGGTCCCCAACGTACTGTGAAATTTTCTTGGAGCTTGTGGCAACTCAACATGACCTCGATGAGGAATACTACTACACAAAAAAGTAACCCGCCAAAAAGCCAACATGTCAATTCGTTAGAGGTCCAAACCAATCTTGAGGCAAGAATATGAGCCAAAATAAGTCCCCACACCTGCGAGACAATAGTCTCATACCCCTTTGATATGATTGAAACACTGAGGGATGTAGTTGGGCGGAATTGTGCTGGCAGTTCAAGGGCGTGACGTCATCATCGGATTGTACCAGTTACTCTTACCCAAGGACAATCTTTTGCCTCGAACTGCAGCAGCGACCCTGCTGAACGCCTGTATAATTACCAACTTGTGTTGGAGACATCACTGAGAAAGCACATGCTGCAAATCAGAAACACCATGCAGGACCTGGCAATGTTCTCTCCTGAAACCTGCTCACGTGATGATCTGTTCAGGGATCACCCTGAAGTATTAGGGGTTTCACTGTGGGCATCCACGGGATGTAACATCTCCAGACGGCGGTTTGCAGGGTCTTCTGACACTTTGCGAGCATCGCTCCTGGATAACCAGCAAGAAAATGTCCTTCGTGATGGCGATGGATGCATGATCGAAGTCTTGAGTGAACATGCCCCGAGATCGCTTCTCCATGTTCACCTGGCCGACATCCCAAAGGGTCCCTGGCTCTTGGGTGACCTGGCTCTGGCACTCCTCCAACTGGGCAACCTGAAGTTCAAAATCAGCCGATGAACTTAGCTAAGAGAACCAACAAGCTGGCCCGGCAGATAACGACCAATCAGCTGGTCAGGTGGCAAGTCAAATTTGTCCAGTTCCATCAAAAAGTGGTTTTGGATCAAACTTCGAGCCGAAAACCGGCCAATTTACCTCCAGGAACCTGACAAAGGGGGCCGGCTTGAAGAAAACGGCGGTTTCCAAAGCAGGGCTCTGAGCGCCTTTGAGGCATGCTGAGCATGGGCCGCAAAGGAGGCTTCCAAGTAAGGCGCGCCTCTATCTGTGCCCAGTGGGGTACCAAACTTCCTCTTCAAAACAAGCATCCAAATGACAGGGAGGCACTTCGATTCGGCTGAAGTGCTGTTTCCGCAAGCCATGGGTGGTTGTCAAAAACCTTCCCCCCCCCCCTCCGTGGAACCTTGAAAGGCTGGCCGTCAGAATGAATCTCGACTCCGCAGTCCGTGGGACAGGCGAAGCCATGTGACAAACGATCTTCGCGAAATGCCTCCGAACACGGCCTGTCTATCTGTTTTACAAGGCCATTTGCCAAATCGATTTTCGCTCCATCGCCTGGGCTTTGCTTGTCCGCCGCCCCCTCTCCTCGCGCGCTCGGCGGCTCAGGGGGAAGAATCCAAAGCCAAGGGGGCTTGCGGGGTGTCGTAAAACTGGACCCTCCATACTTCCCTTCAACCGGAATATGGGGAAGGGTCTTTGGGTGGGAAGCCCGTGCCATCCCTTCAAGACATGAATATTGAGGGATGGGGATCTGCTGGTCACAGGCTGCTCGAGAAGCCCTTCTTGGTTCTCACTGCCTTCTGCTTGCTTCGGCGAAATTCGGCCAAGTTGAGCTCTGCTCGTTCTCATCGAGAATTCACTCGACATGGTCCATTCAGTGGCCCTCAAAGACAGTCTGGTTTGAAAGCTTAGCCATTACAGAAATCACATGCCCATTGGTTCGTGAAGCATCCGTCTTGCCATGAGGTCAACCATGTCACTTTTGGTTCAAACGAACACGTTGCGTGGCGAGGATCATGGATCATAATTGTTTAAAACCAAGCTAAAACAACCCCCCTTGCCCCGCAGGAAAGGTTCGAAGAAAATTCTCAGAGGGATGCTCCAAAGGAGCCCTGACAACCTTCCTAATGCCAATCCCGAGAACTAGGGCTTGCAGGGCCCGCCAACATCTTGGCGCCGTGACATTCCTTAGTAGCTAGTAGCATGCCGCAGCACTCACTCTACACTACTCAACAAATTTGGCGCTCTTCTGGCGAGCAACTTGATCTTCTGTCACTGCGTGCATGCTTGGCTCACTCGTGCCTGAAAAGCTTTACTCGCTGGGCATTGCTTCTTCAAAATGGGCGCCAAGCGATTGAGGTTGAGCACGGCAAGATACGGCAAGCATCTGTCCGGCTTCACGTTAAGTCAAGCCGATGAATTGAGGCAGGCTTTCTTCCCCAAATATCCATTTCACCAGGCCGTTGGCTGAGTTGCGCGGATGAAACTACTTCACCTTCCGCTGTTTCCGCTTGTGTGATCTCTGAAATCCAACTGTACCCTAGCCCGGCATGAATTCCCAGCAGGTGCACCCTGTCATTTCTCCAAGCCTGACCAAAAACCCCGGCGCGCGGCTCCTCACTGAAAACGTGGTACGCGGAGGCAAATTTCTTGAGCAGCCTTGGCCCGCCGGGAGTTGGCGGGAGAAGCCGTGAGGGGCCTTCAGCTACAGCTAAGTTGGGAAAAAAGGGGGCTGGACGGGCAACTTCGGGATCTCAATCGAATCGAGGCCTTTCGGGCCAATGTGTGCTGGCTCTCAGCCTTTCAGCCATGAAGCTCCCGCGTAGTTCGTGCGACGCGCACAGACTCCCTGGAATGCTGCTCTGCGGTCACCGCATCGTTCTCCTTTGCCGCCTTCATCCTTGCGTCGGGAAAAATGATGTTCAGCCAGGCGACCATGGCCAAGATTTGGGAAGCCAATTGTTGGCCCGCCACTATTTCCTGCGTTCTAAGAACCTTTCTGCGGGGTAGGGGCGGTAACGCGTTGTCAGAACCTCTCGAACAAATTGACGAAATCAGGTGTGAACCCTTTTCTCTGGGCCAGTGGCCATGTCAAAAAAAAGTCTCGTCCCATGTTGGTTGAGCTGAAGTCATCTAGCTGGGAACCGCCAGCAACAAGGAGTCAAAATAGTTGAGGGCTGACTGCGTCTCTAAATGTCCAACGGATGCATACTAGCACAGTACCCGTATAACACATTACTCCAGAATGGTACCTGGTTGAACTGTTGATTGCGGCTCGAACGCATGGCATCCATCGCATGTTAGTTTCAGCTTGACCGGTTCTGTTGATCCAAAGCGAAGGTGCGTGATATCCACGTAGACAGCGAGGATCACGTTGAAAATGCCCATGGACACCAGCCTTTGAACGCAACTAGTGTCCCGGAATGCCCCGCCCTACACACATGAACGCTCTGCACCAATCGAAGCTTTCTGAAACCACGCCAACAAGTGGAACCCATCTCAAACAAGCAGTATAGCCCGACAGGGTGAAGCCCAAGAACACAGAAAACAAGACCATGCAGACGCTACAAAGGAAGCCGTTGCTCGTGCTACAATCTGCTACAAGTGCAGGCAATAGAGAAAGAAAAGGGAATAACACATAATATAAGAAATGATGAAGCCCAATAGGATACGCCCTTCCTCCCACATGGCTCCTCAGGGAGGGTACTTGGAAGATCAGCTTCCTCTAGGGACCCCGTGCCATATTAATGGGAGATTGTGCAATACATGGCGTAGAGGCAAACAACAAACAAAATGACAAAGAAGACATCATAAACGAGAAAGAAGGCAGGAAAGCATGAACAAACTAAGACATGCTGAGAAAATATACAACACAGGAATAACCAAAACGAAGAAGAAACAAATCGAGATCAACGTTTCCTTTGTATTGCTCAAATTGCGTGCATTTGTTTTTCCGACTTGGCTTCCCAACAGGTCCAAGGCGTTGGAAGCAAATCCGCGGGCAACGCTGGGAGGTGTAGCCTGTTCCCGATCAATATCCGACGGACATTCGGCCACATTTCAAACCAAACACATCAGAAGCGAAGACGAAGAACCATACGCCAGAGAAATGCACAACCACCAAACATGCTGATTCAACCAAGGTGTGCTGCCTCCTGCTGCGTTGGCCACCGTCTTGGTCCGAGCCCCTGGTTTGGGATTCGTAAGATGCCACGGCTTTGAATGCACCTGTCAGCTGCTGATACGGCCTTGCGAAACCCGTTTTCAGTCTTGACAGAGCGGTCGGAGTGCTGATTCTCATAGAGGCTTCTGGTGTTGGTTGTCCATCGGTGCTTCTCACACATGTGTCATTCTAGGGTAACACGGAGTGCGCCCAAGCTTCGCCAGGCCAGCTTGGAGTCATGCCACCGCACCATTTGAATACGCGGCAAAAGATTCCCATTGCGCCAACATGTTGCAGTTTTTTAGGAAGTTTTGAGTTGTGTTTCTGGTCTTGTGTTTGGAGCTTTGTTTGCAGTGCGCGTTGCTTTTCTCTGCGTTTCTGTTGCTTGCTGGCAGTTCTCCTCCCTTTTGCTCGTGCTTCTCGCGAACAGCGCCGCTCGCCATATCTGGGTCTCCCGCATGTAGCTGGCGACGTATCCCAGGATGAAGGGCAGCCCCATGTCCGCGGCCAAGAGCGCGTGGATGGGCTGGCCCGCGTCGTTCACGCACTCCCCGGTGAAGCACCGGAAGGCCGTGAACATGGACGCCGGAATGTTCCTGAACTCGCTTCCCGAGTGGATGGCCCAAATAACGAAAAACACTTTTGGCTTGCCTAAAAAGGAAGTATTGCTTATTTGAGGTTCGCCCGCTTTGGGCTGGAAGCGGGCCAAGGGGAAAGCCAATTTGTTTGGGGTTCCGCCAAACACCGTTCCAGGGGGCAGATTCTCTTTTCACTGCAAGTGGCACGAAGCAGCACAATTGTCTGGAACCGCGTTGCTGTGGAAATGACTTGCTTGAAACCATTGCTTTTGGTAGATGTAGGGGGAACCCATTGTGGGGTTGACCAAAGTGGGTTCCATTTTCAGCTGGGTGCAAAATGGGTGTCTAGAAGAAATCAGCCAATTACGTTCCCTCTTTTTTAGCTTCCTTCTGCTTGCAGTACAGAACTGGGCAACTGAGCACCTATGCAGTCCACAACTTCCGACTTGGATGTTCAACCGTCAGGAAAGTAGGATGCAACTTGAACCCAAAGGGAAACATACAAAGCACTCTCAAACGCAGCTTTGCCAGTCGTCTTGTCCTTGCAGTCCAACCGATGAGCTGAGATGGGATTGGCTTTGGCTTCCTGAAACCCAGTCCGACCCCTTTTTTGAGCCCAAAGTCCTCCGAGCAACTCTCGAGTCAAAAGTGTCTTGCATCCATCCGCTGGTTTTTTCAGGTTGGTTGATGCTTCAGGAAGTGCCAGGTCCATTCAAGTTGGCTGGCAGGTGGTCGATGAAATTGCCAGTGTGTCAAATGCAAACTGTGCTTCTCCAAGCTAATTCGGGTCTCCTTTGTTTCACGAACAAACAAACCTATGTTGCGTTGTTTTGTGCTTTTCTGTTCGGTTCATTTTTAATTGGGGCAAAGAACGAGGTCTTTGGCTGACATGCCACGGGTGGAGAAGTCTTCTTATGTGCCTCCTTCAGTTTGCACCATGCGGTTTTTTGGACATGAGCAACAGACGATGTTACTCGGTTTGGGGTAATTGTTTCTCTATCCTTCTTGAGCAGCTTGATGGATGTCTGGTTTTCGTAGTCCTTTTCCTGCTGAATTAGTATATATTAGTATTGTTGTCAAGCCATTTCTCAGGTTGTGTTAAAGGAAACCGGAGGACAATCAAGAGACCCAACAATGGAGACACAAAAACACACACACACACACACACACAGAAAGGCATGCTGGGACCAGTTTGTTTAGTGTTTTCCCCAAGCTCATCCCCTGTATTTGGAATCATCAACCCCCAATGACCAAATGTTCCCCCTCTTGAAGTTTGGGACTCCGTCCTAGTTGCTCAGTCGCTTTGTTTGGTGAGAACCCATCGGCAAGGCTTGCGACCAAAACCCAGAAAATGACAAGGTGGTGCACCCCATGTGGGGTTTTGAGGGGGGGGGGGTGGCACATGGGTGCGAACCTCACTTACAAGCAGAGGTCTTACGCCCTTTGCCGTCCTGAAGAATTTCTCCAAGTCATGCTTTGCCGCGTGTTCGCTGAGGCCGATGGTGATGGTTGCGAAGCCCGAGATGACGTAGAGCACTCCGAAGAGCAACGAGAAGGCGAGCATGAGGGTTCCTCACAGCTTCCCAGGAGTTGCACTGAATGAACTTCA
This sequence comes from Effrenium voratum, assembly GCA_963377175.1. NCBI lineage: Eukaryota > Dinophyceae > Suessiales > Symbiodiniaceae > Effrenium > Effrenium voratum. The sequence goes on from CAUJNA010003227.1 coordinate 43,529, forward strand.
CTCTAATTGGTGGTTTGGTGGTTGATGACAGTTTCCCTTTTACCCTGTACAAGAACCAGGGGTTCAAAAACCACCAATGCAAGCCGCCATTGGGGGATACCTGACTGAACAGTGTCAAATGAGGCGCTCGATAAAAAACAACGTGCCTTTTTTTGGGGGTGGCCTTGTTTGCCCCTTGCAAGGGGTGAGCAGGTGCAACAAACACAGGCGGGGCCGCTTTCTTGAACCACGCTCAAGTAATCTCTCTCAAGGACCGAAAAGCCAACAACACACGTGTATATTTGCATAATGTATCCTGATGTCTTCCCCACAAAAGAAATCCAGGGTTCCCCTCCAATGCCAGTTCCAAGACCCGAAGTTCCCTTGGCCTAAGCTAATCCTCCTACCGCATCACTCCCAAGCAGCTAGGTAAAAACAAACCAAAAGCTTCCATTTAGCTGCATGAAGGAAATATCAAAACAAACCTTCACAATACCCTCCCACCAATTATCATGGAACCTGCTGTTCGGAGGGTCCCTTAAAAGAAAAATGGCCCCCCCACGAACGTCAGGTTCCATGCGAACCTGACGAGTTCTCAAGGAAGCTTCACAGGCCGAAAGGTCCGAGGCTCTGATGCCGGCCACCAGGCCCTTGACCATCAACCGCAGGTCCTTCATGGCTTTAATGCGGAAGACCTTCCTCAGCGAAAGCGCGCTGCTTCGCCACTCCATCCAGACCCAACAAGAATACCAGAATAAACCCATAGGGCACCAGAAAGCCACACCCATGAATCTGCACAACTGATCAAGGACCACCGACAAACGATGTCCATAACCCTGCACAACCGGTCGGGGACCCCCAACAAGCGATATCCATGCACCTGGCAAACTGGTAGGGAGTCACCCAAAAAGCAATACTCACACACCTGCAAAACCAATAGGGAACCACCCCCACCGAAAAGCAATACACACCTGCCAAAGCGATACCCTGGTTGTATTTATTGTTCATGTACGACATCTACGCTTGAGAGATTCAACATGTTTGCCGAAATTCAGAGTCAACGACTTGCAATTCATCCTTGGGGTTGCTCCTAGACCTCGAAAAATGTGGGAGGAAGCACCTCTAACACGGTGTTACAACAATAGGCGGCTCATTGGGCCCGGGACTAGCCAAGCTGGCCCTTTGACAATAGACTTAACCGGGTCGCCAAACCGAGTGACTTTCTCCGATCGAAATTCATGGATTCACCTCGAGTTAAGGATGGGTGTGGACAAATCAAAGAATTAGCATACTGGGTGGTTCCTTTTTGAGCAAATTGTGCATACATGGGTTGTTTCCCTCTCAAAAACAGGTTACGACTAACAAGAAGCGACGTCACTGGCTATACAAGCAGCTGACAATGTATAGGGGATGGTCTCTTCATGTCATATCCCAGACCGCTTCCCTGTTGAGTTTTGAACAGAACCCGCCCGAAAGGAGGGAAACAAGGTCACCAATGGAGGCCCCCCCAACAAACTTCGCTCAACAGAGGGATTTCCCTTTTTTAAATTGGTAGGGAAGCCAGACATAATCCAGCCACCTGAAGGGGTCCCTCATTTCCAGGCTGTTCAAAATGATGTGCTGGCCAATCTCAATCCAGAATCCTATTGGGAAACGACTGCAAAGGGGGCCAGTTTTTGGAACTAAAGGTAAGGACTAACCTCCGGTTGCGTAAGTGCCCTGGTAAAAAATATGTCCAGTGATAGGCTTCCGTAGCACCAAGTCTTAAGCAAATGGAAGTAAGGATTGCCTTCGAACAGCCCAGCGAGTCTTGAGACTCATGCGCTCCAGGCGGCACGATCCGCACCAGGCGGATGAGACGGCAGAAGCGAAGCAAGGAAGTGCCGGCGACGCCGTTCTGACTTTTGCTCGCAAACTGCAGGATCAGGTCCGCGATCCTACGGATCCACCCTGCCCCTCAACAAACATGGTGGTGATTTGCGCGTGTTTGTTTGTTTTTGCTGCTTGAAGCGAAAATGCGGCAGAACCGAGCAACGTGAAGCAAGGTCTGTGAAAACGGGTGTGCCAAGTCTGGCCACGGATCCCCGCCGCCGCCAAGACGACATCAAACCAGTTCCAGTACCTGCGGCTCGGAACCCGTTCCGCGCTGGTAAAGGCAAACCCGTTACTCGGGGACTTGGAAAGCCGTATTCGGCGTGCTCCGCGCTGAGAGGAAACAGAGACCAAGAAGCGCAAGCCAGCTACTTGAGGCTGGCCCGCGACTTTGATGAAGCCACTAAAGTAGCAAGGGGGTGCCGCTGAAGAGGGTCCAAACCCAGCTGGACTCGGGAAGAAGTCTGCGGCAATCGAAGCCAGTGTATCAGTGTGGATGATTTCCCATACCTGGCAACAAACAACCTTCACCAGCTTCTTGGCGTTTCGAGGCGAGTGCTAGAAACCGGCCGCAAAGCCTGGGATTCACTCAGCCGCCAATTTAATGTCAAATGTATCGACAGCTCTATTGATGTTTCTTCCGTGCCAATGGCAAACAAAACTATATGGTCTGCTATTGTTTGGCGAGTGCTTGCCATTCCAGGCGATGTCCTTTGCTAGAAGGACCGTATCCCTGTTCCCTGGAATGGGTGTCAGGCCCCGTTCGGCCTGTCAGGACCACACCAATATCTCCGGCACCGCAAGATGCGCATTCTGACGGCAATCTCCTCGGGCAAAAGGTCTCCCAGCATGGCTGAAGAGAATTGGCTTTCCGGGACCCAGTCAGATTCCATGTTGGATGGGAGGCCACAGCCCTTGAAGAACATCCATACCTGGATAAAATGAAATCATGTCTACAGCCTATGTTCAACCAACCAGAGAAAGTACAGTCTTCAGTTGCATCTTGGTGGCCTGGAAAGGCCTTTCCTCTATGGGTGCTTGCCTTGGGAGGACACCCTGCACCTTGTTAAAAGGGACCTTACATAGCGATACATGAGCGCACATGACAAGGATCTTGGAACTAGCCTAGGCCCAAATTCATTAATTTCCCGGCGGAGCTTCTATTAAGCGCTGCAAAATCCAAGGCAAAGCCAGCCAGGTGTTCAGTGACCCTGATATTATTGCGGTGTGGGGCATTTTTGGTGGGGAAGCCTCCAATCATAAGAGTTCATACTCCCACCCCCCCAAAAAAAGAAACACATGCTCACCCCACCCCCGCCAAAGGCTGCTCTTCCCGTGCGGAATCTTTGGCACTCAAAGTGCCAAATAGATCTGAATATAATATATATATATATATGCAGCAAATACTTACTTACACTTGGCTACGCACATCTCCCTTTCAGATCATGGCGAGACCCATCGAGCCAAATGACATCTAAATGAGGCTTATTGTAAATACCCTAAAGCCCTTAGTTAGAGGCTTCTGCCCAACCTTCCATAACAACTTAAATAGGGCTTATTCAGGTATATTTAACATCTGGGCCCATGGGGAAAATAACATTGAACAAACAAAAAACCGCTTGGGCTGAGTTTTCCATCCGGGGGATATGCAACATGCTTACCTTTCGAGTTTCCCCCCCTTGCGAAGGGTGCAACTACGCAAACCGTCCCCTTCTGGGGCCCCTCGAACTAAAGGCTGCCCAAAGGGTGCTTGAACCCTTGGGGAGGGGTCTCCAACTTCTTCAAGCGGGGTACCGAATCTGGAAAGCTCCAGGCCACGCACGCCAAAGGTTGTTCTTTGGAGACTTTAAGCCACGCAGTTGCCGTACTCCCCTTCGGTCAACCACATGAGTCAACATGTTGCTCTTGGACCGACCTGTTTTGACGCACAAGTGCCCTCTGGGCATGTTCAATCCATTGAAACGTGCTCAGGTGACCTCTTCCTCGTCAAACCCTGTGGCGTCGGAGCGCAAGAGACAAAAACACAACGCCTTGGACTCAAGCGAGGCAAACAAAAGCTTGTACCACAGGGAAAGGGCAAAAAGTGCACACCCCTGGCTCAACCAACTCATTTGTTGAAGGTGACTCAATCATTTAAACAGGGAGGTCGCCAGAACCGTTTCCTTTGGACAAACTTCAACAAGGGACGCTCATGGGAAAACAAGGCAAGCTTTGAAAGCTGGGCAGCCGCCGTCAACCTGCTGGCCTGCCCGCGCACAACATTGACATGATCTCGTCAGAGGCCCGAAGTGAAATACAACATATGTCCAAACCGAGGAGCCTTTGCTAGGCTAGGCTAACGGAACTGGCACCAACTTCCTGGCGCCGTGTACATGTTGGAAAGCTATTCTATGCAAATGTGTGCTGCAAATACTTCCTGACAACGAGTTGTTGCGTCAAGTGCATCTCAGCCGATGGGGAAAAGAAAGGGCAACTGTGGCAGTTTGCATCCTGGCCATCTCCATTGGACATGCTCCGGACAATTAGCAAGGTTCTGCACTAATGCTCAAACGGCCCAAAAGGATATGAATCAAACACTCAACACGGGACACATATTTGGACCACTGGAAATCTGCGACGTTCCTTATCTGTTCCCTTTCGTCTCAGTCATGACCCCCGGAAGTATCCGGAGCGAAACACGCGGCCAAGCTTCGAGCATCAGGAACAACGCGAAGACTAGCTCGATATAGGTCCACCATTCCCAACCCTCGTAGGCGGGGTCAGTTTGGAAGCCGATCATAATACCATTGGCCACCTGAGCGGCGACGGCCAAAAACTGGAACATGTATCTAAACAAAATATGTGTAGCTTTTCATCTTCAGTGTTCTTCCCAGACCCAGCAACAGCAAAACAGACGATGCAGCGGTAAATAGCAAGCCAACCAGTGCTTGGACTCTTTTGTATGGGAACTGAACAAGCCCATTCCAAGTATGAATGGACCTGATTGGTTGGCACCGGCCATAGAGGGGGCAAGCAAGCAAACAACATGCACACATCTGCACGCCGAGCGACAATGAGGATGGCAACCAGGGGCTCCATGTACATGAGCCTCACTTTCCCAGAACGTGAAAATGCAGAATTCACATGCCGAGGTTACAACTGAGTGACTGCCTAAATTTAGTTACCAAGAAATGGTGCCACCTAACAATGGCTGGGACCACGAAAGATGGTACTCAAAACATTGCTTCAACATGTGCTGGAAAAAACTCCGATTTACCAGCAGAGCTATGGTGGAAAATGGCAAAAGCTTGGAAGATGGAACGCTGTCCCGTGCAACTTGTGGCTTCATGGCAGCACTCATCCCACTCGCTTCCTTTCGTCAGCAACTTCGTCCCTTCGGGGGCGACCCGCTTCGGGGTTTCCAGGTCCTGCGGAATGAAGGGAGACGTTGAAACTACATTGCGCGGCATTCACGATGCCTACCTGGCTCAAGGCACTCGAACAACACACGCCACGGCGCGTCGATTGTTGACAATTGGCCGAACAATTTAAGGTCCACTCCTTTTTTGTGAACAAAACAATTGTGTTCTGTTGTTTTCCTAAAAAATACTAATAATAATAAGTTGTTGATTGTGTTGTTTATTTTTTTTTATTAATATAAACAAAATCAACAAAACCATGGTTTGTATTTAAACCCAACTTATAGGGTCTCCCTTTCGTGGACATCCAACACCTGCGGGGATATCCTGGAAAAAAGCGAGCCAGGACTCCGTTGGCTCCTTCCAAAACCATAGGAAACTCCACACATGTGGCCCGAAAAAGTCACGGGCCAAACTCACAGAGTATGTGGCCCCACATGTCGACATGTCGAACCACCAGAACTTGAATTTGATCACGTCTGGAAGAAATATGTATATATAGACACATGCTCACTTCCCGAGTGGGTTGGCCAGGAAAAGTCTAAACCGTTTGTTTACCACTAGAATGTGTTTCCCAAACAGTTTCAAGTCCAGGAACTTTCGGTAGCACCTTGGGGTCAGGTTCCAACTCCCCAAAGCAACACGAACCAAAGTCAAGTGAACTCGACCGTCAACAAGTTGTCCCGCAAGTAGAGCTCGCAGGTCACGCGTTTTCCATGTAGCTGCGTTGCTGGTGCAACGATTCGGCTTAAGGGGTCCCTAGGTGGGCCAGGGCCAAAATGGCGATCGTAGCCTCTCCATGAAACATGCTATACACGGCTGAGGCTTACACACTGACATGCCCCAAAGATCTCAGGCGAAGCTTGCCATTTTCTGGCCGCTCCGGAGAAACTCCGTCCAACTCACGTCGGGGCTCACGTCAGGTTCCTCTGGGGGTGCCACACCAGGGGACTTCTTATTCTTCTTCTTGGCGGCGATGATGTCTGGGTCGTACTTCACCGTCCACAGCTGCTTGCGCTCGAGGAACCGTCTCAATCCCTCCTGAGCCTGGGCCTTTGTCAGCCCATCCGCAAGCTGGGCCTCCGATGAAACCCACAGCAAGGAAGTGTTCTGGCGTCTGAGGTTCTCGGCCGTCGCCATGAGCTCAAGCGCCGCATACTTCTCCTTCATGGAGTACCCTGCTGAAGCTGTGTGCTCCTTCCAGAAGGCGTCATAGACGGACTTCGCGTCGATGACCAGAGCCGCGTCCACTTTGATTGCCGCGTCCTCCGGCCGGCGCAAGTCCAGCTGGTAGCCTAGCAGTTCTGCCCAAAGCGCCCGGCAGAACATCAGCTCCTGCTCGCCTTCCGCCAGAGATTGAATCTCCGCCGACAAGCTGCTCTTCGCCACCCGATGCAACTTGCCACACTTCCAGGAAATCGGGTTCACGGGCACCCGTTTTCCATCCAGAATCGACCGATGTGCAAGGCCGACAAGGTGTCCTCCAGTTGAACCGAGGTCAGGTCGATTCCCGACTGCTGCATCCGTCCACGTCACCATGATGAGCTCCTCATCCGCCTCTGCTCCGAGTTGTTCAACTCCGATGCTGAGGCTTCGTTGTTGATATACTTCACGACATAGTTTGTTGATCTCCTTCACAACGTCCAAGTTGCCCTTAGGCAAGGCACTCTGCAGCCAAGACAACTTTGCTGCATGCTGTAAGCCCGTCTGCTGCACTCTCCATTGCACCGCACCAAGCACAGCACGGCACTGGCTCATGATGGAGTTGTTCATCTCCTTGTCGTTGGGGCCGAGCTCAACCTGCTTGAGCTCCTCGCAGTACTGCGTGTGGTCCAGGATGAAGCCATAGTCGTTCTTCTGCATGAGGTTAATGCCGCAGTGCGCGAAGGGCATCGCCTCCCAAGGCGACCAAGCGAAGGACTTGAAGAGGATGTCTAGGGCCGCAGTCCACTTTGCATTGGTCTCGTCGCCGGTGATCAGAAAATCATCGACGTGAGCGCCGATCGCGCCAACCACCTTCCCGTTGTCCTTAAAGATCCACAGGCAGGGGTCACATTGCAAGCGGGTCAGGCCGGCCTTCTCCTGCATGACATCACACACATCCAAGAACCATTCTCTTGGAGCCGAGGCAAGTCCGTAGGCAGCCTTGAGCAGGCGAACCGCCTGTCCCCGTGGCAATCCCATAGCTTCTGAAAGCTCTTCCACCGGGACGGCAAAGATGTTCCTCTTGGCCTGATTGGAGCTGCCCTGCAAGAAGGCGGACTTCGCGTCAGCCTTGAGGCAATCCCACCGCTTGTGCGTGGCCAAGTTCAAAAGCAACATCTTGCCCCGCCTCGAAAGAGTGGGGGCGGCAGTCACGAGCTCGGTGAGGTCGGGGTCGCTGTAACCCAAGAGCACGATCCGGGCCTTTGCCTTCACATAGTCGGCGCTGTCCCCGGCCTTGAAGGTCAGCACCCAGCGCATCCGCATCAAGCGATTGGCCGGGATCTGCACATCCGCCTTGGCACAAACCTTGCGAATGATCCACTGGTCGACCTCGAGCTGCTTGGCTTCTTTTATAGCTCTTCTCTGCTCCTCCGACAACCTGCGCCATTCGACCTCCGCGCCCTTCTGGACGTTCTTGGCCGCGAACTTGGCTGGGTTCTTCACGATCTTCTTCCACTCCATCTCATTCGCGGGGGTCGGGATGGTGATGCCGAAGATGCCGTTCTCTGCCTCTTCCTCAGCGACGTACTGGACAGGACTCGAAGAGGAAGCTGCAGGCAGGTTCTTCCTCACATGAAGGGGAATCTCCTCTCCTTCATGGCTCATTCTTTTCTTCCGGAACTTCTCCCGCTCCTCCGGCGTATATCGTTCCAGCGGGTTGTAATTCAGGTCGGAGAGCAGCCGATCGATGTCGATCTCGTCCTCGGGTGATGCCGGAGTTTCCGACAGCTGGCGCTTGCGACTCTCCGGATCCTCGATGAGCTCGTCATCTTCCTGTGGTTCTGGCTTGAAAGGGATCTTGGGCTCGCTACTCCGGCGTTCCATTCGAAGTCGGCTCCGGCTTCTCCCTCGCAGCTCAGATCTCTGCTTCAGCCCAAGTTTCAAGGATCCTTGGGTGAGGTCGTCAAACTCGCCCTTGTTGAGCTGGCTAACGAGCTGCGTGAAAGTCCACGGCATGCCAGCAACATCTGTGTTCTCCGCAATGAGGCGCTCGGTTTCCGAAGCGTGTCGAAGCTGATTGCGGTGAACCTTCTTCAGTCTCCCCTGGGAAATGATCCAGATGGAGCTGCTCGCTGACCGATAAATTCCTTCTTCTCTCACGCGAGTTTCGGCCGCCAGCACCCGTCCAGGTCCAAACCATCGGCCAACACGCAGTCGAGGCACGTCAACTTCATCATGCGCTGGTCGATCACGAGGGGTCTTGAACCGCTTGTAGTAGACGAGGTCTCCCGGCAAAAACTGATTCACCGGGGCTGCTCGCGAGTTGGTTGCCCGGCTCAGCTTGGCCAGGTCTTGCTGCTTCTTGTACTGTGCTTCGGCTTCTCGGCGAAGGCGTAGTTGCACTTCTAGGGGATGACCAGGCAACTGCGCATGCGATGCTGAAGCTGGGTTGAGGTCCTCCTCCGGAAAACGGCCAAATGCCCACTGAGCTGGGGCATATCCTCCAACACGTGCTTGGGTGTTATGTGCACCGACCATCGCCCAAGCTGCTTCACGGACAGAACAGTCTCGGGCTTCCCGAAGAAAAACTTCAACTCGATGCCGAACTTCTCCAACTGCTCGTTCAACATCACCCGTCGAAGCATGGTACTCGGCCGGAACATGGGCAAGCTCTATCCCTCGCTCTGCACAAAAACGTTCCAGGTCTCTGCCTCTGAAACAACTTTCAAGGTCCAACCGGATCCGCTTGGGCATGCCGAAGTACTGGATCCAGCTCTTCTGAAGAGACTCCAACATCTCTGGCGTCGCCACGTTCTCGTGCTGGTCATCTGGGTGGGTCACGATCTCGTCGGTCACCACGTAGCCCGAAGCCTCGTCAAGGTAGAGAAGGAAGTGGTGCACCTCCGTGCCGATCCGCATGTAGAAGGTGTCAATCTGCACGGTGTGCCACAGGGTGCTCTGACGCTCCCCTCGATCTCAGGGCCCTGATGAGCGCCCTGCTGCTCGGGTGTCCACATTGACGGTGGAGCTTCAGGACCGTCTCCGCCAGCTTGTTGATCTCCTGGGAAGTGAGCCCGCCGAGGGCATTTGCCTGGGGCTCTGTCGAGCCATAGGCCGCTGCAGTTTGCTGCATCATCGCCTTGGCCGCCGTCCTACAAAAGGAGGGAGTGTACCTCCCAGTCCTCTCCGGAAGTCCTCCTCCGAGACACGGCGCATGTTCATGGTCTCCAGGGCACAGACGGTGTAAGCTCTTCAAGTGCGTCTCATCTGTGACCCGAATCCTCCACGGCTTCTTGATGGGCCAGCCTTTGTCCATGAGGCCAAACTGGCACCCGTCCACAAGCACATCGTGGCATCGGTCTTGGGCTCTCAGCTCAGACCAGAACTTCTCGATGATGTCCCACTTCCAGGCGTAGTTCCCGCGAGGCCACTCTTGAGCAACTTCACCACCAAGTTCGAGCTGGTATCGCGCCACGATCAGCGCTCTCTTCACCATAGCCTTCGACTTCTTGCGGCGAAGATCCCCTTTTCTCTTGCCCTCCTCGGTGATCTCGTTGAGGTTCTGGATGGGAGAGCTTGGCCCGCAAGGAAGACTTATCCAGAGCCATCGGGGACGATGCTGCTTGATCATGTTGAGCACGTTCTGGAGGCCCTCATTCTTCATGAGGTCGCAGTTGTTGAACAAACCAGCTCGACCTCCACGACCACCAGCACGTTGTACTTCTTGAAGTAGTAGGCTCTCCGGTCCACAGCAGAGCTCCAGCACGTCCCACGGTTCCGGCACGCCACCACAAACTTGAAAAGCCTCCTCGATGCGGTCCTGGGTATCCTTGACATTCTCCAGAAGATACAGCAGGTCCTCATCGGCCAACGGGAACTTCTCCACCGGCTGGTAGACACCGAGGTTGTCATACTCCAGGGTGTCCTCACCCTTCACGATGGCGAAGTCACCGTCCAGGAGCTTTCCGTCCGGGCGTCGTACTCCTGGTCTTCTGCCGAAACCTCGTTCTTTCTCATCTTCCTGCCTGGAGTCGTCTTGAGCTCCTCCGCATCGCTGGGCTGAGAAACACCCTCTTCCTTGATGTTCTCCTCGTGGTAGCCCTGCTTTGCGAGCGCCTTCGCCTTCTGAGCTTTGATCACCTCCAGGCGCTTCATCAAGCTTCTTTCCGCTCCCTCGAGGCAGATCGCCTGGTTCTTGAGAAGAGGGTTGTGTGCCGCCTCGTTCCCAAGGGACTCCACCACCTCCTTTGTGTCGCTCGGCAACGGTCCGGCCTGGCGGGTCATGGCATGGGCTCTTGCCTCTGCAGCCATGCAGCCCATCTGGTTGGAGAAGGCAGCCTCCAAATCCCATTGCTCCTGACAACACAAGTGAGCCATGCAAGCACAAGTGGCTGCCATGCTAGTGGCACTCCTGTGGGTAGGACACCATTGCACATGGCACCACTGTGAACTACAATGCTCTTCACTCCAGTGTTTGAGCCTGCAAAATGCTGTTCAATGCCAAAAGAGCAAAGCTCGCCATGAAAAAAGCCAAGGTTTGGGAAAACGCACCATTGCTGTTTGAAGGGAACCCCTCTCAGTTCTTTCTGATGCAACCTGGGCAACCTTTTGTCTACTTGCAAGCTCACATGAAAGCACTGTGTGTGTGTGCGTGTTCAATTCACTAGGGATCCATTTTCTGCCTTCCTTTGACAAGCTCTCAGCCCTCCAGGCCAGGCCACCTATGCACTTGCTCACGCAAGCCACTGGCCACCAAAGCCTCCACTTGGGCAGCTTGGGCTTGGCCCAGCCCCCAAAGCCACTGCCTCCTGCACAACAAATAAACAAAACTAACTATCCTCCCATTGGTTGACATGGCCATTGAGGTCCCTGGCTAGCAGTTGCCTCTGCCAGGTGTCTGCCAAGGTTGCCCACAGTCTTCCCTCCTCCTCCTGTGGCTGTCAGGGCCACTGACCCATGGCCCCTCCCCCCTGGCTGCCTCCTCCATTTGGTGGCCCTTGCAGCAGTTGCCAAGGCGTCAGCCAAGGCAGGGCACCCCATCTCAGCAGCAAGCCTGCCCCAGTCAATGCCATGGTCCCCCTGGCCCAACCTCTGGACTTGAGCAGGAGTGGCACTGGCTGCTGGCGCCACTACAGGGACCCATGAAGGGAGTGTTGCCCCCAAGGCCAGCACAGAACTCCTCTGGGGGATTGCAGCTGCAGGCTTCCAGGGCTTCTCCCCCCAGTCATCCTCAAAGGCAGTTCTGTTGGTGAACTTGTCCATGACGCCAAGCTTGTGCAGGAGCCTGGCATAGGCAGCCTTTTTCCATGAAGGCATGGGCCCTGTGGCTGTGAAGTTGCAGGTGAACACCCCAGCTGCCTCAGCATCTTCCAGGCCCCTCTTGGCCTGCAGCCAAGCCTGCTCAAATCTTGGCAAGGAGGTGCCTCCTCAAATGCTGGAGCATGGCTGTCACCTCTGCCCGGGCTGCCTCCCACTCCACAGGCAAGTGGGTGCATCTCAGCTCCAGCCTGACTCCCCCCATGTTTGGCCTCTGGTGCCTGAGGAGGTTGTCCAGGAGGTCATGAAGCTTTTGCTTCTTTTCAAAAAGCCATCTCTCAGTGGCACCATGGGGAGGCTGTGTCAGTGGCATACCTTGAGCTTTCATATTGTGCACCCAGCCACCTGGGTAGGCAAGCACCTTCTGCAAGTGCATCTGCCAGCCCAATGCTCCACATCCTTCCATGCTGACCAAATCCACCTCCCTCCCTCCCAAACAGGGTGTACAAGTGGGTCTGCTATGCAAGAACTCCAGGTCCATGGCTGTGCCTGGGGCCACCAGGATGGTGTCCCCATTGCAGTCCACCTGGGCGCCCAAGTCCAGAACCATGGAATGCCAAGCAGCCAAAGCAACTCCCACCCCCTCCTCCTCACACATAACATCATTCGCAGGCAGCAAAAAGTCTGCCCACATGGTCGCCTCCATTTTCATCCCATACCTGCACACATACAGGTCAAACTGCATGTCCTGCAGGCTGTTGAGGGCCAGGGTGAAGTTATTGATGTGGACCTGCCTGGGCTCCCTGCAGAGGTATAGGCTTTGCTGGTGCTGAGTTGGTGGTGGCAAGAGGATGGGGTGGAGGCTGAGAAGGCTGAGTTCATCGATCAGCCTTGCTCCAAATCTGGCTTGCCATGCCAGCTTTGCCTCAAAGTCCAGGGCGCTGCACTGCGCAGCTCCAGCCCAGAGGGGAAGTCTGCTCTGTGTCTGGAGGCATTGCCTCCCAGAAGCCACACTGGGGCAAAGTGGCTCAATGCGTTTGGGTGGACCTTCACAACCACTGTGTCATCCCATGCACCAAGCACTGACTGCAGTGATGGGTGTTGGCCCATCTGCTGGGGCGCCTCTTGGGGGGCAGCAGCTGAGGTGCGCCTTCTTCAGAAGAGCTGCCTGCAGTCCCTGGCCAGGAAGTTGGCCCAGGAGGCAGCCAACGCCTTTGCCTTTGCTTGGGCCCTGTGGGCCAAGTAGGCTGGGCTGGGCCTTGCTTGCCAGTCATCCTCCTCCTGATGGCCCCTGGCATAGCATGGCCACCATGAATGAACTGAAGCAGCATCCTGGGGTGCCCAAGAAATAAACAGGGTTGTAATGTGGGGTGATGATGTCATCCTCCCCCCTTTCCCTGTGGATCCTGAGGGCTGGCAGGAACATGCCAATGTTGGCCAAAACATCAGCAGGCAATGCCATTTCCATCCACCAGGCACGGCTGTCCTCCCTTTCCCTTGTCTCCTCCTGAAGCAGCCTCTGGACTGCTGGATCCAGCAAGGGTTCCCTGGGCTGGTGCAAGAGCCTGGTGCCCCTTGGCCCTCTGCGGACCATATGGCATAGCAGAGCAGCCAATGACAGGAAGGCAACGCAGGCAGCCAGGCCCCACAGGCTGTGCTCAGGCCCACCAGACTGCATGGCAGCTGCTGGCACCACCAAACAAGCAGTCACCAGTGACAGCATGACCTCCTGGCAGGAACATGTTTGCAAAAAAAACAAACTGTAGGGGCCATGACAGAAACGTGAGTGTGGCTCCTTGGCTCTGGCAACCTTGGCAACCAGCACCTCCAGAGTGATGCCTGCCTGAAGCAAGCAACCAGTGATCACATGCTGCACCCTGCTGGTGGTGTCCTCTGCATGCATGCCCTTGGCCCCATCCACCTGTGGTAAGCAGGTGCTCACAGCTTGGTGGTGTCAGCCCAATCTTGTGGGCCTTGGCCAAATTGTCTTCATTGCCACCCTTCTCACAGCCCTCCTGTCACATTTCCAGGCCAAGGCCAAACACATGAGCCAAGCCATGCCTTGACACCCTGGGCAACCACACTGGCTTCCTGACAGGAACATGTTAGGAGTAAAAACTGTGGGGGGCATGGCATAAACATGAATGCAGCTCCTTGTCCATGGCAACATTGGTGACAGGGACATTCAGAGTGATGCCTGCCTGAAGCAAGCAACCAGGGATCACGTGATGCACCCTGCTGGTGGTGTCCTGTATGCACACCCTTTATGGTGGCATTCCCATGTGGGCAAGCAGGGCTTCAGAGTTGGGCTGGGGTGTAGCTCAGCCTGAGTCTGCATACCGCACACGCCGTCCAAATGGCATGGGCGTTGGATCCCGACACCGAACCCCGGCCGGGGCGTGCTTCCTGATGGTTGCCGTTGCATGGTGGCCCGGTCAGGCGAGGATCTCGAGGGTCTGGTCCCACTTGTCGTCCGTAGTCGAACTTCTCCCCCAGGGGACCAGTCGTTGGTTTGGTCTTGACCTTGGCCTTCGCTGCTCCCTTGCTCGCCGGGACGATCTCGGGTGTCTTGCCATTGAGGGGGTCCCTGGTCGTCTCCTTCTCGGATGCCATGGCGGGAGAGTAGCGAGGCTAGCGAATTGGACTGGGCGAGGATCGCTAAGAGATACCAACGCATCCCGTCAGCGGGGTCTTGGAGCCGAGCAGCCGGAGGCATAGAATGATCATCAATCACAAACACACACTCCTGTCTGTGATCACGGGCCAGTGACTTCGACGAAAACCTGGCCATGCCACTGCTTTCCGGCACACTCATGGAATCCCACCCCCGTCCCGGAAGATGCACCATGTATGCTCCGTCAACGGGCTTGCTCCAGTTGAGAACGTCAGAGGTCTCTGTGCTTGACGCAAAACTCACTGCCGATGTGGCAGCTTGTGAACAGGGTCCGGATGCCAACTTTTGAGAGGCACGTCGAACAGGGGACCTGGAAACCTCCCTCAGTGGTGCACTTGCGGGGAAGCTCCAATCTCTCCTGTGGTGAGCCAGTCCTCCTGCAGATTGATCAGGAGGTGGCCGCATCTGCTTTTCACTAACGGGATGGCGATGGCTGGATCCACCGCCTGCATGATGATAACTCCTTTGAAGACGTCTATGATGGCTTGCAACTTCCCGAGGGTCTTGATGCCGATCAGCACGGGGACGCCCGGCGCATCCAGGGTGTAGATGCCAAGAGATAGGCGCCGGTCTCCAAGGTTCTGGGGTAGCAGGAGATAGCTCTCGCTCTTCTGGATGGCCCCGTTGCCGAACTTGAAGGACTTCAACGGGGCGGGGACAACCTTGATCTCCTCCTTGACTCCCAGAACATGCCTACGGCCAAGAACAATGCGCTCCAGAGCCGTCAGGGAACCAACCGTCTCCGTGGCGCCGGTATCCAGCACTCCATATCCTTCCGACTCCGGGCTCTCCACCACCGCAATCATGATGGGGTCCGGAATCTTCTCCTGGTACAGGATGTCCCCGGCGTCCAAGGTCGTCTGATCTCCACCTCCAGGAAGACCATCATCTCGGGGAACTGAGCGAGTGCCACTCTGGGGGTCCACAAGGATGTAGGGATCCTCCGGGGAACCTGGGGCTTGGAAGACCTCCGCAGGGTCCAGGATGATCTCCGATTTCGTCATGCCGATCAAGTCCGGGTTGAACCTGACGTCTCCATCGCCTCCCTCCTCCAACTCGATCTGCTCCTCTTGCAGCATGAAGATGCCCAGGTGGCTTTCCACGAAGTAGCTCCCAGATGACTTCCCACCTTTGCCTTTTCCTCTCTTGGGGCAATGGCGAAAATCATGCTGTTGGGAACCACAGATGAAGCACCCGGTGTAACCCGGCTGACCCGGTTGCTGCACTGCAAGGACAGATCCAGCAGGAACGGAAGGGGTGGTTTCCATAGACAAAACCGAAGGCTGCCCCTTTCCTTTCTTTCCTTTGAACTTCCCTTTTCCACCTCCCTTTGAGGGGTAGAATCCCCGGTTGGCTCCTTTGGCAGCCATGACTCTCCGAGCCTCCTGAAACGTCCGGGCCTTCTGCTCGTAGGCCGCGTAGGCTTCCTGAACCTCCTTCAGCTGCTCGGGAGCCACCATCAACGAAGTCTGCTGCTGCGTCTCCCAGTCGGACCATGCCCAGTAGGTACCAGAGATGTCCTGGTGGTAGTACTCGCCGTCCCCGCCAGAGTCCCACCAGAAAGTAGCCACCGTCTTCCTCTTGGTTCCAGAAGCCGTCTTCCATCACGCTCTCTAGGTTGTGCTCTTGCGTCTTGGTGGGGTAGTCCTGCATGGGGTTCTTGTTCACCCAGTGGACCTGGTTCAGGTCGACGAACTCCTCGACCTCCAGCTCCGTGCCCATGAAGATGCCCCACTCTCCATCTTCCTCAACCCAGAAAGAGCGCCCTTTTCCACCACCTTTTCCTTTCCGGCCTCCGGATTGATCCGGATGGGTGAGCTCCTCCTCCACCGCTCTCAGACCGCGCTCGACATCGGCGCTGTGCAGGCTGTTGTGGATGGAAGCCAGCACATTCAGACGTTGTGCCGATGTCAGTGCAGCCCTCCTCAGCATGATCCATCCCACAAGCTCGTCGGGTAGTGCAGGAGGTAGAGCGGTGTCCAAGGATTCCCAAACTTCTTGTCCATCTGATGCCGAAGAGGATGATGAGGATCTTCCTCTCCGGCGGTCTTTACCTTTTCCTTTGCTTCGTCCTTTTCCGCGTCCTCGACCATGACCGCTTCCACCGCGGCTCAGATCTGATCGAGGATCTCCGCTTTCTTCATCAGGCTCATCTTCTCCATCTCCAAAGGCTTCCCGTGGATCGAGAGGCCAACCATCCCAGCCGTCCTCCCCGATCTCGCCCGTCTGATAGGGCTCCTCCTCGGTCCTTGCACGCGACCTCCTCGTCGTTGGCGATGAACTTGGCGATTGTTCAGCACGAGGAAGGTCAGGTTGTGCTCCAGGGGTCTTTGCTTCTTTGCTTAGCTGGGTGTGTTCTTGTCGAGCTCGCTGTAGCGCTCGCTGTAGACGGCGATGAGCTTCTCGCACATGTTGGCACCAAGAAGCCATTGACATCGTCGGGGGCCGTCTCAACCTCAGCAACAGCTCCTCTGCTCGAACACCGGCATCAGGAACGGGAGTCTTGGCGAGGCGATTCTCCAAGTAGTCCAGGAGATACTTCGCACCGTCGCCTGGGTGACAAGCCATGCTCTCCCGGAGAGTTGCGAAACCAACTCCGGTCCCAGGTAGCGCCTGCGCCTCCTTCTCGTCCGTTCCCAGGCCAGCCTCACCTTCCGCACGAAGTCCAGCCAGGTAGCAAAGTCCCCATCCCAAGTGACCCGGAAGCTGTCCTGGTTCTTATCCCCCATGGATTCCCGAAAGTCCGAGGACAAGACCAGCTCCGGCGAGGACTCCTGGGATCCCGTGATCTCCGGCTGAAGGCAACCTGCTCTGAGACCTTCGGCTCCTCCACGAACAGGTTCCACCTCCAGCTCACCCTGGCGGTCAAAGCTTCCGGCAGGATGCCTCTCAGCTTTGCCGCCCGCCTGCTCTGTGGCAGGCTCCGCTACCAATTTCGGTAGCACCTTGGGGTCAGGTTCCAACTCCCCAAAGCAACACCAACCAAAGTCAAGTGAACTCGACCGTCAACAAGTTGTCCCGCAAGTAGAGCTCGCAGGTCACGCGTTTTCCATGTAGCTGCGTTGCTGGTGCAACGATTCGGCTTAAGGGGTCCCTAGGTGGGCCAGGGCCAAAATGGCGATCGTAGCCTCTCCATGAAACATGCTATACACGGCTGAGGCTTACACACTGACAGGAACTCAGAGAGTGAGTATTTGTGTTCCTTTTAAACCTACCGGGTGAACAAATTGCATATTCCTTTGCACATGAAACGCCAGGTGAAGCGAACAAAAGGCACCCATGGAGCTTTCTAGAGCCCAGGCCAACGATCGAGCAGCGCGTTCATACGCTCCACCGGCACTGCCAAGTCGTTGATACGCACAAAGGTCAGCTCTGCCACCAGGCGGTTGGTCTCCCCAGCCACCAAGATCTCCTCAGGACATCGATCGAGAGGACCTCTGAGTTGCCCAGTCTCGGAGCCACAAAAATCGGTGATGTCACGATTAGGGGGGGGCATGACCAACATGGACAAAGGTGAAGAGGTGCCAGTGAGGAATGTTCATCAAGCTGAAGCATTCGGGAATCCCCCACCTGAGTAGGGAATCTGCGCAAGTCCCTGTGTGGTGCAAGGTTGCTCGGCATGTAAAGGTTGTTTTTCGGGCTGCTCAACTAGAGAATGGGGTCTGGTGCTTGCTTTGATTCTCAAACTGAACATTCCCCGGGGGCGAAAAGCCAACCAATAAAAGCAAAATGCATGAGCTCATTTCTCCCCCATGTGAGCTCGTTGTAGTTTGCCCATATGGATGCGAATCAAGCAGATTTCGCAGCCTTTTGAAGGTGACTCTGGCGAAACAGTTGCCAACCTTGGCAGACTCACAAACAGTGGCCGTGGCATGCAACCAATGCCGGTCTTGCCGGGTTTTTGCTTTTGCCGTGGATGTCATAGCCACGCTTAATGTCCAGAATGTAGACTAAACATCTCAGCCAGACATGGCAGAGGCAAGCATAATTCAGCTAAACACTACACACAACACCCACTCACTTGCAACCGAAACATCACGGGCTTACCCGTTCGGAGGCGAGACTAAACATAGAACAACCTGTGTAAACAACAGAGTCGACCGCTAAATGGTTGCACAACTAAGTGCCGCAAGGTTTCAACATGCCCTTGTTTCAAGCAGCTTGCTGGTGATGCAAAAGGCAAGCGCCAAAAACACATTGCCTTCCTTGTCGTCCTAGTCTTCGTTTCCTATAATGCTTTCCAACCTCCCTCTTTGTTCCCGCTTTCCTTTGCGCTGCTCTAGAACCCATGTTGCCGTGCGTCCTTGCTCGTTTGCTTTGGTGCCCTGGAACACTTGTCTGGTTGCGTCCTTGCTTCGGCTTGCCTGCTTCCCTTCTGGCCTTGGGGTGACTTCTGGCTCCCTTCAGGCCTTCTTGGTCTGGGTTCTGACTTCCATGCTTATTTTCCATCTCTCCGGCTGCAACGCTTCCAACACAACTTCCACCGGAGCTGTGGCCCATAACGTCTTCGTATTCCATAATATCATAGCTTCTTGCCTGAACCAAGCAGCCTCAAAAGATCTCAAAAGAACAAGTCCAACGTTTGTCCGGCCTTATCCCAACAAGTTGAAGAGTTGCTTCTGGCCCAGCTGCCTTCACAAAGATTCCCTGGGCCTGTGGCACCGTCCGCTTCGACCGTGGCCAAAACCATTCTGCTTTCGCGGAACCGCTCCCCTGGCCTTCATGGCCCTGTACATCGGCATGAGCTTGGCCCCGAAGATCATCCTCGAGTGACACAAAAAGCGATCACAAACTTGGGGGCCCCTTCTGGATGACTCTGAAAAGAGAAACCAAACGCAAAACCCACTAGATTCCCAGATTCCCAGATTCTGGGCTCTCCTAGTCCTTGTAAACACAAGCCTCAGAATGTGTTCCTTTTGGGTGGCAATCATCTGTCGAACCTCGCTTAAACCTCATGGCAAACATATGACACATTGACAGTGTGGCCAGGGAGAAACAGACCACAGAACTCCGATGGGTAGCTGTTCAAAGGCCTCCTCGGTAAGGGCATGTTTTTTATTCCAGCTCCGCAACGGCTCCCCAACCACCGGCGAGCTTTAAGAATCAAAGCTCGTGGGCCAAGGGTCTTGTGAGATGTGCCTTCCTGCGCCAGGAATATGTCCACCAGCGCTTGGGCTGGAACCACGTTGTAGGTTCCTCCACGCCAACTCGATACATTTGGGCACTGTCCGAAAAGAAAAAAAGAGGTTAAACCAAAGTTGACGTGCTTCCTTTTCCGGGGAATTTATCCCCAAATAGCACCCCAAACTGCATGCCCCCTGGCACCCGGCCATCCCGGCCCATCACTCTCGCAAAACAGCACCTCCACCAGCACCTCCACTAGCACCCCAAACTGCATGCCCCCTGGCACTCGGCCATCACTCTCGCAAAACAGCACCTCCACCAGCACCCCAAACTGCATGCCCCCTAGCACCCGGCCGTCAATCTCGCAAAACAGCACCTCCATCAACACCCCAAACTGCATGCCCCCTACCTGGCACCCAGCCGTCAAGCTCGCAAAGCAGCACCTCCACCAGCTCTCCAAACTGCATGCCCCCTAGCACCCAGCCGTCAAGCTCGCAAAACAGCACCTCCATCAACACCCCAAACTGCAAGCCCCCTACCTGGCACCCAGCCGTCAAGCTCGCAAAGCAGCACCTCCACCAGCTCTCCAAACTGCATGCCTTCTAGCACCCGGCCGTCAAGCTCGCAAAACAGCATCTCCACCAGCACCCCAAACTGCATGCCGGGGCTATGCAGTTTCGGGTGCTGGTGGAGGTGCCGCTTTGCAAGATTGACGACCGAATACAAGGGGACATATAATTTAGGATGCCGATGGAGTTGCTGTTTTGCGAGATCGACGGCCGGCCGGGTGCTAGGGTGAATGCAGTTTGGGGCGCTGGTGGAGGTGCTGTTTGCTTCCTGTGCTGTTTCCTGCGCTGATGGACAGTGGGTGCTAGGGGCATTCAGTTTGTGGTGCTGGTGCAGGTGCGGCTCTGGAGTGCTGTTTGAGGTGCTGGTGATGGTGCAGGCGCATTTTTGCGAGGTTGATGGCATGCAGTTTGGGGTGCTGATGTGCTGTTTTGGGGTACTGTTTGGGGTGCTGTCTGAGGTGCTGGTGACGTTGTGGGCGCAAGTTTCCGAGATTTCTGGCGGCATGCAGTTTGGGGTGGTGGTGCAAGTGCTGTGGTTGCCGTTTGAGATGCTGCCGAACGCGTGGGCGCTTAGTTTCCAAATAATTGAAACCATAGGAGTTCTAACTTCTAATGAAGAATGGGAGTTGTTTTGCAAGATCGACGGCTGCGATCTACAGGGCATGCACTTTGGGGTACTGACGCAGGCGCGGTTTTGGGGTGCTGTTCGGTTGAGGTGCTGGTGACAGTATGTGACGGCATGGTGCTCGGGGACATGTCCGGTGCTGGCGCGGGTGCTGCATTGGGGTGCCTTTTTGGGCTGCTGTTTTGGAGGTGTTGGTGACAGTGTGGGCGCATATGGATGGCAGGGTGCTAGGGCGGGTGCTGTTTGGGGCGTAGTGGTTGTGACATCATCATGATGCTGTCCGCAGCATCATGATGCTGTTGCACCGATTCGGACGTTGTTGCTGCGCTACTGTCGCGCGCAATGGTTCGTCGCTGGTGTATCATCATTGACACATCATGATGCTGCTGCAACCAACGTGATGCTGCGTTATGGTTCGTGGGTGTCGTGGCGGCATGATGCTGTCAACATCAGGATGCCGCTGAACTTCATAACGCTGTCGCAAGATGGTCCGTGGCTGGTGTCATCATGATGATGCCTTTGCCATCACCATGATGCTGTCCGCATCATCATGATGCTGTCCGCATCATCATGATGCTGTCAAACTCATCAGGACGTCGTCTCCGCCTTTTTTCTGCTAGATATATGTCTGGCTGGTGTATCGGCATGATGCTGTCAACATCATCATTTTTGCTGAACTCATTAGGATGTTGTCTGCGCGTCGATTTAGCGCCCCATGCTGAGTGGCTGTGGTATCACCAAGATGCTGTCAACATCATCATGATGCTGTCAACATCGTCATGCTGCTGCGGGAACCACTATGATGATGTGTCATGGTTCGTAGCCGTGGTATGCTATCTGGGATCTGTTTTCTCTATCATATTACTTTTAATC
The DNA here is from genome assembly GCA_963377175.1 of Effrenium voratum. Classification (NCBI taxonomy): domain Eukaryota; class Dinophyceae; order Suessiales; family Symbiodiniaceae; genus Effrenium; species Effrenium voratum. The sequence goes on from CAUJNA010003227.1 coordinate 65,045, forward strand.
AGTTTCTGCGTGATTCCTTTTCTGGGAAAGAATAATGGCTAAACTGTTCAGCTAAGCTATATGGGATTAAGGAAGCAACCCAGGGCGCAGTTTCAAATTTGCGAAGCAGCCGACGGGAGGCTTGGCTGGATATTCTCAACATAACATGCCTCTGAAAAGCGGCCTCCGCGAGAATTGAACAGAGGGGTCTCTTTTGCCCCCCGAGGCCTTTGAGCACAACTTAGCCCTCAGCTTGAGGCCATGAATACCTGACCGCACCAAAACCGAGAGGATCCGATAATGGAATACAAGAGCCCACCCAAAACAAATGCCCTGGTATTCACGGTTGCTCACACGAAATTCATCCCAAGGCACTGGTTGCCTTGACCTCCACCAGCCCTGCCATGGTGGTCATGCTTCGGTGGACCTTGCCGCTGCGCACTGACGGAGGCTTTTCGAAGTCCGCAGGCCACTCCCACACAGACTTCCCATAGTGCGCCCATTCCTGTCGAACAGCCGGCTGCCTTGAAAAGCACACGTCTTGAACAAGAAGCGTACCCGACTGCCAACATGGAGCCGGTTCCTGCCACAATTTCATACATATTGAACTCATATAGTCTGCGAGGTTTTGGGCACATGATTCTTGCCAACTCAGTATTCACCACCTTTCCCGTCCTCAGTGTTCCATTGCGAGTCGTGGTCATCCTCGTCCTCAATCAGATCCTCCTCCTTGTCAGGGTCAGGAGCGTGGAACTCGAGCTTGATAAAGTCTGCCAATAAGTTCACCTTAGCAACATGCCAGGATCTTTAGGCAGGAGTCTTGGTTCCGGCCGTATGGGAATGTCATTCTGGAAGCAAGCTTTGCATGTTCTGACCCACACGTGCATGCAAAACCTTCTTGCATACAGCACAACTCACAGTCATCAGAATTGACGCTTTTGCGGGGCTTTCACGTCGTTCCCTTCCGTGGCCGCTGTCGCGATAAGCTTTCGCGGCCTGCAACACTCCGCTTGACTACTGGGTTTGTAGCGCTGCAAACTGCATCAGAACAAACACAACATGTTCCAGGAAGCCATCGTATGGTAGATTTGCAACAGTACACTCTATGCCTCCAATCAGTCCATTATGTTGCGCCAAGCTTTCGCTGGCAAGTAAATCAATGTTTCTGTCTGAGTGCCACTGTGAGCATGTGCCTGTCTGCGAGCCATGGTGTACCATGCGTGCTGATGCCTCTGCGCATGCAAGAAGAATAACATTGCGTGCGGGTGTCAAGGTGGGCTGGATGTATGTGCAGGGTTTGCGTGCGTGGGGTTATTGGTGCATGACCTTGCACCGCGTCGGAGAGCAGGTGGCTTGTGTGATCTTGTGTGTGCGCGTGTTTGCAAGAGTGTGTGTGTGCGCGTGTGCGTGTGTCTGTCTGTGTGTGTGTGTGTCTGTGTCTGTGTCTGTGTCTGTGTCTGTGTCTCTGCGCATTTGTATGTCTGTACATGTTGCTTGTTGTTTGTGTGTGTGTGCGTGTCTGTGTCTCTGTGTGTCCATGCGCCTGTGTCTCTGCGCGGGGTGTGCGTGCGTGTACGTGTGTGTGTGTCGGGTGTGCATGTGTGTGTGTGTGTGCGCGGTGTGGGTGTTCTGTGCGTCTGCGTGTCTCTGTGTGTCTCTGTGTGTCTCTGTGTGTGTCTGTCTGTGCGCCTGTGCGCCTGTGCGCCTGTGCGTCTGTGTGTCTGTGTGTCTGTGTGTCTGTGTCTCTGTGTGTCTGCGCGTGTCTCTGTGTCTGTGTCTCTGTGCGTGCGTGCGTTCGTGTGTGTGTGTGTGTGTGCGTGCGTACGTGCGTGCGTGCGCGCGTGCATCTGTGTGTGTGTGTGCGTGTCTGTGTATGGTTTTCTCTGTCCGTGTCTTTTGTGTGAAGCAACCTCTATTGTGTTAACATGTACCTTGAATGTGGTTGCGCGTGTCACGGCCCAGCGCGGTTTCACACCCCACATCTCGCCCCACCGCTTGGCACATCGCTCACCCCGCAACCAGATCTCACCCAACAAGCAAATCCTACTGGCACACCACATGAAAAATGCGCGTTTATGTTGCAACTGCCTTGTCCGGCGCGTTCGCGCCTATGTGTTTTCACATTAGCCTCTGCTTGTCTGTCTGAGCCAGGCTGCGAGCTTAAAAAACGCCCGGACCGTGTCCACAAACGTTTGGCACACCACGCTTCACCAAGATGCGCTGCAATGTTGCCAAGTTTTCTGTTCATAGCCACCCCTATGCGTTATAAGCAACAACCTTCCAACAAACTGCTGAAAAACAATGCACGCAACAAGCACTTCCCCCCTGGCACACCGCGTTTCACACGCGCTTCCACCAACATCACTCAGGTGTACCTCCAGCGGCCCCTTGGCTGGTTTGCGCCTATGTGCTTTCACATTAGCCTGCTTGTCTGAGCCAGGCTGCGAGCTTAAAAACGCCCGAATCGTGTCCACAAACGTGCGCTGCAATGTTGCTAAGTTCTTTGTTCATAGCCACCCCTATGCGTTATAAGCAACAACCTTCCAACAAACTGCTGACAACCAATGCCCGCAACAAGCACTTCCCCTCTGGCACACCGCGTTTCACACGCGCACCAACATCACGCAGGTGTACCTCCAGGCTGGCTTTGCCCTTTCATGTTTGCTTCTACCTGTCTGAGCTAGGTTGCGAGCATAGGAATTGCCCGAACCGTTTCCACAAACGCTTGGCGCACCGCACTTGACCAACATGCGCTGCAGCGTTGCTTTGTTCTTTGTTCATAGCCACTTCTATGCGAAATAAGCAGCAACCTTCCAGTAAGCAGCTGACAACCAACGCGCTCAACAAGCACTTCCCCCATGGAACACCGCGTTTCACATGCGCTTCAACCAACGTCACCCAGCAGCGGGCCCGGGACTGGTTTGCGCCTATGTGCTCTCACATGAGCTTCCACCTGTCTAGCCGGGTTGCGAGCTTAGAAATTGTGCGAACCGTGTCCACAAACGCTTGGCACACCACAATTCACCAACATGCGCTGCAATGTTGCTAAGTTCTTTGTTCACAGTCACACGTATGCGAGAAAACAACAACCTTCCAACAAACTGCTGACAACCAACGCGCTCAACAAGCGCTTCCCTCCTGGCACACCGCGTTTCACACGCGCTTCAACCAACGTCACCCACGTGTGCCTCCAGCGGCCCCGGGACTGGTTTGCTCCTATGTGCTTTCACATTGGCTTCTACCTGTCTGAGCCAGGTTGCGAGCTGAGCAATTGTTCGAACCGTGTCTACAAACGCTTGGCGCACCACACTTCACCAAGATGCGCTGCAATGTTGCAAAGTTCTTTGTTCATAGCCACCGCTATGCGTTATAAGCAACAACCTTCCAACAAACTGCTGACAACCAATGCCCGCAACAAGCACTTCCCCTCTGGCACACCGCATTTCACACGCGCCTCAACCAACATCACGCAGGTGTACCTCCAGCGGCCCCTTGGCTGGTTTTGCCCTTTCATGTTTGCTTCTACCTGTCTGAGCTAGGTTGCGAGCATAGGAATTGCCCGAACCGTGTCCACAAACGCTTGGCGCACCGCACTTCACCAACATGCGCTGTAGCGTTGCTTTGTTCTTTGTTCATAGCCACTTCTATGCGTAATAAGCAGCAACCTTCCAGTAAGCAGCTGACAACCAACGCGCTCAACAAGCGCTTCCCTCCTGGCACACCGCGTTTCACACGCGCTTCAACCAACGTCACCCACGTGTGCCTCCAGCGGCCCCGGGACTGGTTTGCGCCTATGTGCTCTCACATGAGCTTCCACCTGTCTAGCCGGGTTGCGCGCTTGGCACACCACAATTCCCCAACATGCGCTGCAATGTTGCTAAGTTCTTTGTTCACAGCCACACCTATGCGAGAAAACAACAACCTTCCAACAAACTGCTGACAACCAACGCGCTCAACAAGCGCTTCCCTCCTGGCACACCGCGTTTCACACGCGCTTCAACCAACGTCACCCACGTGTGCCTCCAGCGACCCCGGGGCTGGTTTGCTCCTATGTGCTTTCACATTGGCTTCTACCTGTCTGAGCCAGGTTGCGAGCTGAGCAATTGTTCGAACCGTGTCTACAAACGCTTGGCGCACCACACTTCGCCAACATGCGCCTGGCCTTCTGGAAGCACTGCGCCTGTCACGAAATCCGCGCCTGACCTTGCAAAACTGCTGCACCTGCCACGAAACCTTGCGAAAAAGGTGCTCTAGCCAGGCAATTTAACGAGGTCTAAACGAGGTATTAACGAGGTCAAAGTGAGGTGCGAACGCGGTCCACAGACCGGCCCTGGCCAACACGGCCTGTTCGGACACAATCCTTCATTGGCGTGAGAGAAAAGCACAGCACAACGAACCCAACTCCCGTGCGTTAGTAGAGGCAGCGCGCACTGCGCTTCCCGACGAGCAACTTCAAAGCCTGTAACTTCTACCAGGTCAAATCTTACTGGCGCACAACTGAACGACACAAGAAATCAAACTCCCGTGTGTTAGCCGGCTTAACCTTCTCAGTCTCTTGGCCAGAGGCAGCGCGCCAGTGCGTGTTGTGACGGGAGTGGGCCTCAACATTCAACAGCGCCCCTTCCGATCCCCTATGGCACACCAGACCCTTGGCTTTGTGCGTGGTGGGGGCTGGGGTAGCACGTGCGTCGTCAGCAACATCCAAGTGAAGCGAGTGTGCCCATGCGATTTGTTTCAAAGTGGCCTCATGCCATACATCTATAAATGACAGCATGATCATGACTCTTACTAGCTTTCCCCACTGGCACACCGCTTGCGGCACGAGTTCATGTCTCGCGGGGCGTTTCACAACAAGGATCCAGTACTCTTAGTGTGTTTGGGTAACTATGTCCAGGTACAAATTATATGAATATGCGTGCGAATGTGTGCGTATGTGTGTGTGTGTGCCTGTGTGTGTGTGCCTGGGAATGTGTGTAACAGTGTGTCTGAGTGCGCCAGACTTTGTGCCTGTCGTCTGTGTATATCTGTCTGTTTTTGTGTGTCGCTGAGCGTCTCTGTGCCTCTGCGTGTCTATGTGTGTCTCTATGGCTCTCTTTGTCTGAGACTCTGTCTCTCTGAGTCTTTGAACCTCTGTTGCTGCGCCTGATTGCGATGATGATGCTGGCGGCTTTGCTGCGGCGATGGCTGCAGCTGTTGCTGCTATCACTGCACTGTCACTGCAGCGGTAGTTGCTCTTGTGGTGGGGTTCGTGGCCGGGTGGTTCCAATTTTCTTTTGGCCACCGCAAAATCCCAAATACCAATGTGCGACAAGGCCGCAAACATGTTCATGTCGTCTTCAGTGTACCGGGTGAGGCCCAACACTGCAACAGCATCATGAAGACCTGAAGCTGCGGTCGAAGAATCTACCATCACTGGTGAATCCCAGTTGCGCACTTTCGGGAAGACTGTTGCTTGCAATGGCTCGAAATCTGTCCCGCTCCAAAATGCTCCAAAGCTTGGCTGCAGTTGACCCCTCTGCAACAATTTCTCGTGGGAGTCCATGGAAGTCCACCGTTTCCAAAGATCCGTCCCCAAATAGCCATGACTCAGTTGTTCAGTGACCCTGGAAAAAAAGGGAACCCTTTTTGGGGAAGACCCTTTTTAGTGGGGCAGGCACAAACAAAAAGGGAAAAAGGGTGCCACTGAACAACTGAGATGAAAAAAGCACGGGCCAAGCAACTCTTGCCAGACACCAGCCTTTTGGAGGACAGCGCTCCTGAGGCTCAACCCCAACTAATCCATCAGGGAGGTTCCAGGCGCCAAAGCCTGTGAGGTGCGCGAAAAACTCGTGCGCAACAAACAACTGCCTCCGGAAGCTAGGTTTGCGACTTGTTTTTGTGTTGTTCTCCCTGGGTATTGAAATGGTCTAGTAAGTTTGGCCGGATCGGGCATCTGGGGTTGCCATGTTGCCACTCTTGTCATCTGGATTTGTTAGGAGGACAGGGGATAAGCAGTTCTTGGCAGGACAAGGGAACAGCTCAGTCCAGATTCGGAAATTGACAGTGGGCTCATTCTTTCTGGTAGCCAAGAATTGAATTGCCTGCGCCATCTCGGAATAAGTCGGGGAATCGCAAACAGCCAGACCCTTAGAGCATCGCAATCTGGAAAGATCCTTGCTTGATCAAGGCCGCAGGGTCTACTCCTGGGCGGCTCTTGACAGGCATCGCACCAATCAGCGTTTCCCATGCAATTTCGTTTTGGGTTGGCACGCACCTCTCAGCGGTTCGGGCGGTATTGATTCCGCCTGCTGCCTGAACTCCAAACCCGCGGCCTCTGATACTCCAGGCTGCGGCACGTGGTTGAGCCCCTAGACCTTTGGTTCAAAAGGGACCCACTTCGGGTGGCCCACCCTGCTTGTGCCCCGGGGGTTTCTGGGCTGTCCTCACATCTCCTGCCCAAAGTTGAGCTCTGAGTGGGTTAAATGGAACCCCCGCTACACCCTAAAACCTAAAAATCTAAGGGGATGGCTGGGAGACTCCTTTGTAAAAACCACCTAAACATTGCGCCCGCGCCGTCCTAGCCGGATCCGCAGACGATGGCGAATCTCCCGGCTCTCCCCGTCGCTCAAGCCCTTCAGCCCGGACCGCAGCACGCCCGTGCTGATGCCGTGCTCGCCTTGGCAAAAAGAAAACAACTCTACATCTGGGATGCATCTTGCGGAAGGGGTGCTATCAGCCAACCTCCATCCGAAACCACAAGCGCATAGGGCAACATCAGGATCCTTTTGGGGGCTGATGTGGTCGCACCCTTGAGCAGCTCTGACTAGAGCATCATGGAGCACGTGCTCCGAGGATACATAAATATACATAAATCGAAAGGGCAGGCAGCACCCTAGTACATTCGGGATGTTGATTGCCGATGTCATGGAGTGTTCCGACTTGGTCGAGTTGGGTCTGGAAGGCTGGGAAACATGCCACGGAGCTGCGATCAGAGTACCCGGAATAGTGCGCCAGCTGGGGACCCAAAAGGCAACCTTCCGAGAGCCCGCACCGTCAGCTAGGTGTTGTTTATGTCGCTGAGTTACCTGATGTCCCCTCATGACTCTTTTACATGCGTGCGAGATGCTCTCAGTTGAAATGGGACAGGATCGACCCGAACACCATTGCCCCTTTGCTCAGTGACCCTGGTAGAAAAGCGAAACCTCTTTTTTGCCGGCGAAACAAACCCAACTGAAAAGGGGACACGGGAACCGTTGAACAACTGAGAATGAATGTGCAAATTCTGATTTGTTTCCACGAAGAGGACCCCACATGCCAAAGACCTGGCCGCCCAGCGGCTTGGCGATGAGGTAGCACTCGTCAGCATCTGATTACCCGAGGCGCCGTCGTCGTCGCCTGACATGTCGGCCATGGGCGTGAAACCATCAGGGCCGGGTCAAAAACGTAAATGAAGTTCCTGACAAGTCCCGTAACCCAGGCTGCAAGTATATTGTAGCCGATTTTGAAAGATCATTTGAGAAAATAACGAACCCTTCAAATGGTTGCTCGCCCTGCAGCTCTCTCCCCCGCTTTCTCGCCCCCTCCCTCCGTCTCTCTCTCTCTCTCTCTCTCTCTCTCTCTCTCTCTCTCTCTCTCTCTCTGGCTCTCTTCTCCCTCTCTGGCTCTCTTCTCCCTCTCTGGCTCTCTCTCCCTCTCTCTCTCTCTCTCTCTCTCTCTCTCTCTTCTCTCTCTCTCTCTCTCTCTCTCTCTCTCTCTCTCTCTCTCTCTCTCTCTCTCTCTCTCTCTCTCTCTCTCTCTCTCTCTCTCTCTCTCTCTCTCTCTCTCTCTCTTCTCCCTCTTTTCCTCTCTATCTCTCTATCTTTCTATCTCTTTGTCTCTTTCTTTCTATCTACCTCTCTATCCCTCTATCTCTCTACCTCTCTTTACCTATCTCTCTATCTCTCCATCTCTCTATCTCTCTATCTCTCTATCTCTCTACCTCTCTCTACCTGTCTCTCTATCTCTCTATATCTCTATTGATCTATCGATCTATCCATCCATCCATCTATCTATCGGTCTGTTGGTCTATATATATATATGTCTGTCTATCTACCGATCGATCCTAGCAACATACCTATCTATCCTATCTAATCTAATCTAACCTACATACAGAATCTATCTATCTATCTATCTATCTATCTATCGATCTGTATCTAGCTCTCCTTCTCTTTCTCTCTCGCTCTATCGATCCATCTATTGTATTCTGTTTTATTGTAGTGTTGTCCTTTCATTGATTTTCTATCGATCTCTCTCGCTTTCCCTCTCTCTCTCTCTCTCCCTGTCTCTCTCTCTCTCTCTCTCTCTCTCTCTCTCTCTCTTCATCGCCATCTTGAGTGAGAGTGCCAACGGCAACGACGAGCAATCATTTTGCGAAAACTATCATAGTTCAGAAGCCGGAAATACGGAATCCCCAAGCAAGGGGTCGTCATCTTGGGCGAGCTCATTTATGATCCAAGAGTGGCGCCAAGAGTGGCGGAAGCAGCAGCAGCAGCAGCAGCAGCAGCAGCAGCAGAGGTCGCAGTGGCTCCAGCTCGAGGTTTTGGAAGCTCTAGCAAGTTGTTAGCGAGTGGTCCGGCGCACTGCGATCCAAGACTAGCAGCAACAGTCTCAAGTAGCTTCTCCTGTTTATTCGCAATCCAACAGAAGAAGCAATTGTTTTAAGCCGCAGCTAGCGGACCCCGGCTTGGGGTTGAAGGAGATTCGGCTAGTTGTCGTCATGTAGTTCATGAATCTAGGGTGCGCCATAGCCGCTTAAGACTCCTGCTCGGCGACTCAATTGACGCTCCAAATCGAGCCACGCCATCCGGTGCTTGCGGGCTCCAAGGACTCGATCCCAGCGCCCCCTTGGGCGACATGAAGCGAGGGGGGTTCAATTCCATCCTGGTTTCCTCGCGCTCAGTCCGGCCAGTGGTGACACTGTCCCTTCAAGGCTTGCGGGACGATCGTCGGCTCCCATTTTCTTCCTCTGGATGAGAAATCAATCAGAGTATGATCAAGTATGATCTCCCGCAAATCGTACTCAGCACTGACATAAGCTCACACTGGACTGGACGATCGCAGGCGCTGGCTGCCGGAGCAATCCTTAGACTGAACCAACTTAGAGCTCTCAGCCATCTGTGGCCAGGCACCTCGTGAATCAAACCTGATTCAATTAACCAGCCTCTTTCTGATGATACCTCCGGGCCGGGCCTTCAACTACAGTTCCTTGCAAAATTTGATGGCTGGTTTCCCCCAGCAAAAGAAACGCCTTCTTCAAATCAAGTCCTCTCACACTCTCAACTCGCGCCTGGGGAGCCATGAAGCTTGTCAATGTGCGTGGTGGAGAACGTGTGGCTTACAGAGTGGGCATGGCGTTGATCCGTCTTTTGGAAGGCGCCCGGGCTGCTAGCACGGCTCCTACCACTGGCACCTCATTGCACCAGGACATGCCCGAGAAAGTGAGGAATACAGGAATCAAGCTGGGCTTTATAAATTAAACAAGGGAACTCCATTTTCACATTGTTGCCGTTTTTTGTTTCTTTGTTTTTGACATGGAGGCTTCTTGCATGGATTCATGGTATACCTGACTGGGAAGGTGGCATGGCTTGCAGCAAGTAATTTCTGGGCACATTTGCACACTTGACCCGGTTGGCTCTCGTTTCTGGGGTGACGAGGTGAATGCATGCAGGCGCATGCAGCAACCACCCAACCTCGCTATGATTGGTCTCACCACAAATCATAGCCTGGCCGAAGTTGTTGCAGGTGACAAACGTGTGAAAGGTGCCCTCCCATAGTCACATGATCATTATGCCATGGCAGCAATAGAAACTGTGTCAAAGGGAGATAAAGGACACCCTTCGTTTGAAATACAAATCCAGGCGGCCCAGAATGCCTAGCACAGCCCTTTTGGGCTTGACCTCGTTTGGCGAAAATCGAACAGTGAACTGCGAGCAGAAACTCGGTCAAACAAAGTTCGGAAGCACACTTCCCCAAGAGACATCCGCACTGATCCACCGTGAGTTCCATATCTCCGAGCGGCTGATTTCGCTGCTGCTCGGCCCGCGGATTGGAAGTTCACAACTGTCGCTCTCGTTCGGGTCAGGCACTCCAACCGTTTCGTACGCCTCGCGAGGGGACAAAACCAGAGACACCCAACCAAAATCCTTGCATGTATATCCTATAAACATCACGGAGCATCAGTTTCAAATGCCTGAAATAAGCAAACCTTCTGAAGGACCTGCTGATCACAAGAGCTCTTACACGGGAACAGGGAAACAACATTTGGCAGAAAGGGCGCTACTGAACAACTGTTCCGACATGTTGCGCGCGATACGCACCCTCCACGCTGGACTAAGTTACACAAGCGGCAGTGATGCTCGAGGCGCGCGTTGCCCGAGGTGAGCTACTGAACAACTGGGTTAGGGCGTGCGTAGTTGAGTCATTGAGAGATTATGTTGACCCTGGGCTGCACGATGGGGAACCCCGACAAAACTGATGGTTCGCCTTGTGTTTTGCTTTGTAACAGCTAGCCGCAAAACACATGTGGGGCGAATACGAAGCTGAGGCAAAACACAGCGAGAGTCGCCTCCAGCAGCTGATGCCGGAAGTCTCGCAGCATCACCTGGGCGCGCGGTTTGCCTCGTCACTCTCATGTGAAAGTTTCATGGCTTGGCCAAGCAAATATCCCTGGCGCGGTCTCTGGTTGGTAAGTTGAGAGGCAAACATTCCCAATGTCCGGGTGGAGATGTTGATATTTTGGGTCATTGCCGATTGGAGGCTCGGACCATCAATTGGCAGGGGAGCTTAGCAAGGACCCCGCGGGCCAAATGGGAACTTCACCCCTTGACCACAGCAAATGGAACGGCCATAAGTGTTCCCATTTGACATCCGTTGACCACTAATCTGGAACCCACCAGAATTCACCTCCGGGATATGGGGTTCAATTTACCGCCAGGGCGGCGTCGCCCCTTTCAATTCCGCCAGGCGAAGAGGGAATGCTACGCATAGACGCATAACCCCTGAACAAGACCAAACAAGGCCCGGCACTGCCAATCCCAAACATTATTGAAACACATGGAATAGACTATTGAGTCTTGGCCTTCTGGAATTTGCTTCCCGCTGTCTGTGCGTTCTCCCGTGCGTTTCTCGTCAATCTGGAAATTGTTTCGCTTTTCGTTCTTCAATGTTCCTTCTGAGACGTAGTGTGTTTCTGGTTTGTTTGTCTGTTTGTTGGTTTACTGGTTGGCTGTTAAAACACATGCTTTGGGATGCGCGTTTCCATAATTCTTGTCCACTGGCCAGGCATTCAATCTGGATGTGGGATGTGCTGTCGCCACGTCTTCTCTTTCTCGTCGTGCCGTTCCCGGGTTTCCTAGTGTCCTTTTGTGACATCTCCGACTGACCGCGCAGAGGCTGTGACTCAGGCCCTCACATCAACGAGGGCCTCATAGGTCGCCTTTTTGCCCTTGCAACCGTCCATGGCGAGCTATGCCAGGGACTGCAAGGAGACCGGGTCACAGCCATGCTCTTTGCCAACATCTTTGAGCCGAGGTCGGAAGCGAGCAGCATCTGCCAGTGCCAGAGGGGACAAAGCCCAAATCCTTGCCACCTTGCTGGCACCATAAAAACCAGACCCCCAATTCCATTTCGGTTGCCACCCCCTGATTGCAGCGGTTGGCCCCCTAGCCCCTTGCAACAGAATTGGTCAAAGTTGGCTGGGGGTCAAAGCGGTGTGCTTGGGCGGTCCCAGGTATAATTCGACAAGAAAATTGCACTAAAGGACATCGGACACCAAAGCACGCACCCATCTTAAAGGTTCTGTGTCAGTTGCGTAGAATCAGCCTTTCCTGGCCATGTGACAGCCACTGAGGGCCCAATTCGCTCGCCGACCACACATCGGGGATAAGTCTTAGACCTGAATGCCCGGTGAATGATTCGTCAAAGGCACCAATTCTGGAAACAGTCCCTACACAGCTCCCCTAGATGTTCGATGCCCAATCCGCACCACACAATGCATGCTTCGTTGCAGCCCTCCATCCTGTTCGCTAGGAGCTCCAGCAGAGTGCCGGTTTTAGCTTGTTTCGGCAATATCAAAGCGAGGAGCTTCCTCAAACCCAGGCGCCCCACTGAAGAGCGCCGCTTCCAAAGCGGAACTTGCCTTGGGTTCGGCTCAGAGGCTCAAACGCTTTGAAGCCCTTGGACGGACACAAGCGGGAAAGAAGGTGGTGGACGGGCCAGACCCATTTTCCACAAACCCTCAAATGGAAACCCTCCCCTCCAATTCAATAGGTACCAAACCAACAAGCTACCGGAAGGCCAGATTGAAAGAAGGCTCATACGCAAAAATTGAACCTGCGCTGAAGCGGGGTCGCGTGGGAAGGCAAGCGAGACCCAGCCAGGCAGCAAGCGAAGGTAAAGAAGTTGACCGGCGAGAAGGTTGCGAAGACACGAAACGAAGGAAACCAACAGCAAACAAAATGC
>CAUJNA010003227.1:80000-132500 GCA_963377175.1 Effrenium voratum
TCAGTGAGTCAGTCAGTCAGTCAGGTGAGGTGAGTTGAGGTGAGGTGAGGTGAGGCGATATGAGTGAGGTGGGTGAGTTGGGCGAGGTGAGTGAGGTGAACGAAGTGAGTTTAGGTGAGCTGAGTGATGTGTGAGTGAGCCAGCCAACCAGCCAGTCAAGGCAATCAGTCAATGAACCTATCAACCAAATCAATGAAGCAATCGTTCAAGTTCAAATCAAAAAACAAAATCCTTGCCTCAATCAACTTATGGCAATGGCTTCGTTCTGGGCCCCATGGGCCGCATCCTCTTACCCCTTCGCCCCACTTTTTGTCCCGCTTCGAGGCCCCCACCCGGCAGTGGCCTCCTGAAGTCAAGTCAAAGGCTCACCCGGAGATCTGCAAATTTCAAGTAGATTTAAGTGATCTGCAAAGACTCGATCACTATCTCCAAAATCTGATTCGGATGCACAGAAAGCCGGTGAGCTCGTTGTACCCCCCGAATCGGTGAGCTCGCTGTAAAATACGCAGACTTGATGGAAGATCTTCAAGTTGGAAACCCGACAACGCCTTTTTCGCAGCTTACCAATCGGTGGTTTGGTGGTCGCCGGGAATGTCTGCAATTACCCTCTAGCAGAGCCAGGAAACCAGGCAAAGGGGGTTGAGATCTATCTGCCATCTCAATTCCGAGGGCGCATGGTCTAAACTTCTAAACTCAAGGCCAACTCCAAGCGGACTTTTTACGGGGGGTTGAACCAAGTGGGGCAAGATAGGGCAACTGGCAACACAGGCAGGTTCCTTTCCCCGTTAAAATCAACCAGAAGAGAGTTCCCAAAACACACACACACACAAACACACAAACACACAACACAGATCCATTTTTGGTAGTTTTATAAGCCCAAATTTACCTCGGCCCTATGGCAGTTTGAAAGGTTGGGCCAAAATGATTTTTCCGTAATTCCACTTTGGAAGCCGCGACAACGGAGGCAACATCCTTTCGTAACTGGATGAAGACACGCCTTTGACAAACCAAAATGTGGCTGCATTCCGAGGGCTGGGGCACTCCTCTGAAAACGCAAATGCCAGTCCAAGAACAAGCAACAAAAAGCTCATGTACAAGAACTTTATGTAAGCCCCACTATCTCTGCAGCCAGAGAAGGCGCGTTCTTGCCAGTCGGTTCCAAGCCTTGTGCAACCCCTCCAACCGGGTGACATGCATAGGCTGCATACATGTTCGAGCAAAGCCTATTAGCTATCAGCTGAGAGGGCTGACAACACAGCTACAAGCCGTGTTGAACTCTGTAGCAACCAGCCATGTTTCCAAACCGGTACACGAGGCCTGTTGCACCCCATGGAAGATACCCGACCGGACCAAGGGATGGTGCAAAGGCCTAGGCCCGTTAGACAAGATCCAATCGTGGAAGGCGGGCACAGGGTTTAACAATGCACAGGTTTCAAGAACCAGATAGAAGCACTCGTTAAGGTTGGCCTTCTCTTTGAAGGGCCTTACGGTGCAGAGTTGCGCCACAAACTCGAGGACCCCGAGGAAACCGAAAACAATCCACCCTTAGAGGTGTGAGTTTTGGCCGTGCGGTGAAACTTCTGAATCTGGTAAAATCCTGGGCTCTGCGGCATTGCTCCGAAGTCACCTTCAAAGACCTCACAGCAGATTAGAAGAGAACCCAAAATCGACCTGTTCGAAGGAATTCCTTTTTGGTGACGGCCTTTTTGGGTGACAAGTGACATTGTGGCTTGCTTTTGGGCGGAGCCCCCTTTTGTTTTTGGATTCGCGGGCCTTGCCTCCATGGAGCCATGGCGATTCCCGTACCTAAGCTTAGTAAACATCCAGCAACACCTTGGGCTACCATATCTCTCCCTGGAGAGGACTCGGCGGCAACTGGAAAGCAAACCTTCCGGTCGTCCCTTGGTTTTGAAGGCAAATCAAAAAGCCTATATCTGCAAATTACAATAGCTCACGAATTGGACGTGAATCTCCGCGTAAAGCACCTCTCAAGGTGAGCCGGCTATAACCATGCCAAGCTGGTCAGCCAAGACATGTATAAACAGTCATGGGTTGGGACTGGTTGCTAGGGTTGCAGCATGGGCTACCCAAACCTCAACGAACAAACTGTGCTGGGAGGGGAGGGATTCAACATGATGGACATTGTCGTGACCAGAATTTGGTCAAAAACAAATATTAAGTTGCAATGCCCAAAAGAAATGCCAACATTTGAACATGGAAAGCCCATGCCCTCGGCGATAGGCGATTATGTACACACTCACATACAAATTCCCGTGGTATGAACCACAAAGGGCTTTGGGCACATGTGGGTGGCAGTCAGCCAATGAAAAGTGACCACCGTGCTTGCTTTTTGTTTGCCTGCTCGGGGTCTCATGGCGCGTTTGCGCGGTTTCCCCTCCGGAACAGGAGACCCCCTGAAAGGGCTGATCGGCTTGTTCACCCGAGTTCATGACCATACTGCTACTAGTCAGGGTCGGTTGCTTTATCTTAGCTGGCTGATTTTGCTGATCAATGTGATGAGATCCTCCTAATGAGTCTAAAGATGAGATTATTGGGAACTCGCGGGGGCTCAAAATACATCAACAAATGCTCAAAGGCGTCTCTGCACTGCTCATGGGACATAGCCTCAAAGGGAAACAGCATGGTTTAACTAACTTGCACAGGTGAGTGATAAGTCATAATAAAAACATGGTACCAAGATGGTGAACCCAAAGCCATGTAAACAGTTACCCTAGGTTTAGGCTGGAGCAAGAAAGGTCAGGCGCAGGGTAGGCTTGAGCTGGGGAAAGGGTGGGCTTCAAATGGGTTAAGGGTTGGTTTAGGGACACTTTGTGAAGGTGCTGGTGGGTTTGGAGAAATTATATTTTGTTTAAGGAGAAAAAAACACATGGGAAGGTGGGTGGTTTTAGGCAAAATCATGGCCTAGGTTTTGGGTGACCGGACCCCCCCCCAAAAAAAAAAACAAAAAAACTGACGAACCAAACACATTTTGCCAGCGCATGCCGCGTCGCTTGGAGGCCAGGGCTTTCATCAAGGGATGCGAGATGTTGATGCCCTGCGGCCCGAGGTGTCGAGCGAAGTTGGCGGCGGGGGGGGGGAGTTGAGGGTCCCCCAAGTCAAGTTCTGGCCTTCGCCTTTACAAGGGGGGGAGAAAAAAACAAAACAAAAAAACGGTTGGTGTCGTGGGGGGGCCTTCACAAAAGAGGAAAGAAGGAGGAAGAAATGGACTTCCAGGGCTCGTCACCTCATTCCACCAAGATGGGCGTCGAAGGGCAACATCGGTGCCCACAGACCTTTTCTGGCTTTTTCGGGCACCCATGACCCACATAAGCGGTAAGGCTGGGCATGGGTCGCACGCTGGCATGGCCGAAGCACGCGATTGCTTTGCTCAGTTCCTGAGTGGATTGGCCAAACAAAGTGCAACCTGTTTATCTACTTCACAAATTTCTTGCAACAAAGCTTGAAGTCGAGGAACTCAGGAAGTCAGTTTGGTTGCAAAGACGATAAGAGCTGAGAACAGAAAATTGCGCGCTGTGCATGAAACAGCCGACCAAACGTGAGAATGTGTTGGAGGGGGGGGGGTGCGCCTTTTGACGAGTTGGGTTCAGCTGCTTAAGAAAGCCCAACCCGCTCCCTTCAAACCCCGGGCATGGGCCACGCCTTGATGTCTGCCACGGCCACTGCGGCCTTTGCGGCATACTTCTGCACCTGTTGGTCGAGTTTTCGGTTTTCAAGAGACCCATCACAGCTAAACACCGGCGGGATCGCGGAGTTGCGCCCATTTTCCCTGAAGTCCGCGTCTCTCAGCCAAGACTCCCACACACCGCACGCTGATTCTTGCGAGTCACACTTGAGCCACTTGAGCAAAACACAGACAAGTCGTCCCGAGCCCTCGGGGAACGTCGTCTCCCAGCTCCACCCGCACGAAATCTGGGCGCTCCGCCAACGCTTTGGGGGCGCTCGGCCTCGTCTGAGAACTCGAAGGAGTCCAGCAACTGCCGCAGGTTGGTCAAAGAGGCCTCCACCCCGGTGACCTGATCACCTGGCGCATCCCCATAAGGTCACATGGCATCCCGCTTGCAGGAGCCTTGTGGGAAACCAGTCATTCATCAACAGAAGGACAGTGAATCACAAGAGGGTCAGTGCCATGGGCCGTTCCGCGCCCAGAATGCCATGGGGGTCGCAAAAAAATCTGCAAGGCGAGAACCAAAAAAGACACCCTGGCCATGTAATGGTTGCAATGGGCAATGGCCATGAATGCTTCCCGAAAAGACACCCAGCACAATCTGAAGAAAGGCAGTCATTTCAGGAGCGCTCGAGTTCAGAAGAAAGGCTCCCTTCAAAAGCATCCCCTCTTTGGAACAACCCTCATTTCACCAGCTTCCGCTGGGTTAACGATGTGGCTGAGGCTTAAGGCATGACTCGGTGCAAACCAAATCTGGTAGAAGCAACAAGGTCTGAAGCCCCAAGTTGGCCAACCACTAGTGTTTCTTTTGGACATTCAATCAATCCACGTAGGATCTCACAATGGCAAGGGGACTAATTACCCCCAGTGATCCCAGTTCTGCAAAAATGCCTGTAAATTATAAGTTGCTTTCTCGGTACATTGAACCTGGTGGAACATCCAGGAAACCGCCCCCCTGGGTGAGGCCAAGCAGGAAGCAGAGAAAGGCCCGGCGATTGTGAGAGCCCACGCACTGGTTGATCCATACCTGCAAATGTCATTGCCCATTTTGGGGCCGGCTAAACCGCCATTTTGAAAGGCACCTGTGAAGCTACAGACGTGGCAACTCAGCGGACAAGAGCGCCCTTTGCGAAGGCTGCTCTTCTCTCTTAAATGGTGGCATGTTTATGTTGAAGGGCAGCTAGCGACAAATCAACGACCCCTGATAGTTTTCTTTGGGGCCCCAAAAGTTGCGTGTGCCTTTGTGGGGAACCAAAGCGGACCCAGCCCGTTTTGGAGGTGCCCTCAACAAGAGCGAAAACATACAGCACCGAGCCAACAAAACAACCAGAGAACACGAGGCTTCCCATGTGCCAAGCGCTTGACATTTGCAGATTCGTTCCCGCCTATGTGCGAGGTGGACAAGGCCCGGCGCAAGTTCTGAATCTCCCGCAGCAGTGCCCGACCTAACAAGACCACAAACAAATTTACCAGGCACATTGGAGGCATGGAAATAATGCTCCCCACCTTGAAAGGTGCATGATCACATGATGCCTTTCAAACTGATACAAGCCTCCATTAAAGCTCAGACCTGAGAATGGTGTTGAACAGGTCGCAGGGTCCATCCCCTTTCCCCTTTTTTCTCAGCGGGTTTGATAAATCTTTGGACACTTGAATGGAGAGTGAAGGTTAGGGGATAAATGAGTGAGGATCCTAGCATACCCCTTAGCCTTCGACCACAGGCCTGCCCATTCCACAACTCGCCGGGGTTTCAACTACTAGTTGGAGACAGCCATACCTGGAGAAGGACACGCGACGAAACCGGTCACGCCGAGCTTCGCATTTTATCCTCCTCATCCACACCCGCCTTTCCAAGCCTGAGTGCGCAATCCCGGATTCACGGATCTGGAAGGCCCAAAACAACACCCAACCAATTCGCAAAGCCACAGTCAACAAGTGAACATGGCTCCTTGGCTCGGAGCGGGGGCCTTTTTTGAAACTTACGGCCCCGAAGGCGGCACATCATCGGTGCAGGAACGTTGGTCTATGGCAGGATCAGTTTGCCTGGCAAATACGGTGCCATCAGCCCTGGAAAAGGGGAAGCCTTTGGATTAACCATTAGTGAGGAACCTTTTCAAAACAAAACGCAGACCCTGGGTGTTACTCAAGAACTGGGAACACCCGGGCAATTGCGTCCGAATCTTATGCAAACTGGGGCCAGGAAGCTGAGGAACGGAGAATTGCGGATCTGCGTGCGGTTGGTCGCTCAGCTACCCATCTACAGCCCAAAAGGCCCGTCAAGAGCCATGCACGGGGCAGCTTTTTCGTGACTCGGCGATGTGAGCTTGGGCAATGACCACATCAACCATTGTAAACGCACATACATGCATGTATTAAACCCTGAACCCAAATCTTAACCCCATGTTTGGTGCTGGCACCTGTTTTGAATCATACATGTTTGTTTCCGTGAAAGGACCCTTCATGGGTGAGCTCGCTTCCCCCCCCCCCCCACCCCATCGGCTCACCCTTGTTTAGGTATGTAAAATCCACAGCTCATTCCCGTCCAGTCGCCATGAGCAAAAGGCAACACTTGTTTGCCTTCCGACCACCAAATCATTAGCTTTCCTCTTTGGATTGGTGGTTAGGGTGTTCCGGGGATGGTTCCCCCCTTTGCCCTCTTTTTCAACGAGGGGTTCAAATCCCAAACCAAGCCACCACTTAGCTTGTTTTGGGTTGGGGGGGGTTCCTGTAAAATTACCTGCTTGTTGCTGTGACTACTGCCACTGACTCTTTTGATCTGGCCCTCTGCGCTTGCTGCCAAAGTGCCGCTCACGCCTCAGCCAGCAACAAGGTTTCCGGAGGGTTTTGTGGGCCCAAACGAACAAATGGTTGGTAACTGGCGGGGGCTCGAACCGCGCACATCGGCTAGTTCTGCCAAAATAGCCATCCCTTGCTTATCTGCTCATGCCTGGAAGCCAGCAACTTATTCTTTCCCAAAGCATTGTTTCCACCATGCGACCAAATGCGCTCAAGCACGATTGAGTCGCGCCATGTGACTGGTTTGAGAGAACGGGGGAATCAATCCCCTCAAAGAAGAAACCATGCGATCCATTGGCACTCCCGAAAGCTTTTTCGGGGGAACTTGCTCAGCTTGTGGCAAAAAGGGGGGCAACGGAAGCCCTGTTGCATTACATTCAAGAAGGGGGCCCTTGGTGGGGGGTTGACATGATGAGGGCGCTTGTCAAGCCAAAAGAAACAGTAAACCGCAACATCAACTCAGAAGCTTGCGGTCGATGCCCAGGTCTCCTAGATATGGCGAACAGCAAAATCAACAAACAAACCAGAAACAAACCAACAGGTGGGCAAGAATCCAATGAGCCAAAAACATGCTCTCAAAACAAAGAACCATGGAAGTCGTAGAACTACGAGTCATACTCTACTTATTGAAACCCAACCAGCTTAGTAGGTTCTAACCATGGTTAGCAGTCAAAAACACGAGCATGCGTATAAGAAATCGTCCCCCAGGCGAGTTGATGAGGTCTAGGTGGGTCGTCCATACTTGGGGGGGGGGGTTCAATTTAGGACTGCTTTGTTGAATTGTCTTTACTTGCTTGTGCTCGGGAGGGAATCCACCGTGGTTTTGGGAATGAACCTAGGGATCCCCTTTATTCAAACTACGCGAGGTTGCAGGGATTCTCTCACTCCCTGCTGAAAATCTGCAAGTTTCAATGGCGGCACACAGCTGCACAAAGCGGTTAAAAAGGCCCTTTGAAGGGCCCCCCTTTGTGGATGGACAGAAGCCATGTTAATACTGTAGATACGAGTTTGATTCCATTTTTTATGGACTACTCTTATGCGTGTAGGCGCCACATGAAACTCCTTGGACATGGAAATGTGGACTACCTCTTTGTTTGAACTTGTAGTTTTACCCATAAAAGTGACTCAAAGTTTATGATTCGACCCAAGGATTTGGGACATACATTGTTACATGGATAAACTCCCAACTCGTGAGTTCACCACCACCTTAACTTAAGGTGCCTCCCAGTCCGTCCCAAGTCCCCCGCAGGATCCGGCGAAGCTCCGCCAGCTGCAGCAGCGCGCTTCGGAGCCGGATGGCCTGGAGCTGGCGATGACCAGAATTTGGCTTTTGATTTGCGTTCGCCAGAATTTGGCCTGACATCCAAAAAAATGTACTATAATATATCTATATGTATATATCTATGTATATATATATATATATGTACATATGGTGGTTGAAATGTCAGCCCAATTGTGATTATGAAGGCCAAACATGGTGACTATATTGGACTTCGAAGGTGCTGCAATGGCCCTCCCAACAGCAAGCCAAAGCACCAACCGATAAACATGTTGAAGCATGCAGAAACAGCAGTAGCACACAGCCCCTCAAAGGAAACCGGCAATCCGGGCACTGAGCCAATTAGTTGGATGCGCTTTGATCTGCTACTTTCGCTGGTGGCCGCAATGAGGATGAGGGCCAAGGACAGCAAAAACACGCTCACGTCTTTGCACGCTTAAAAACAAAGAAGCAAATACATAATCTAAAGAACAAGAGAAAGGAACATACAGCTACAAACAGTACAGGCAAGGAACTGCTGTTCTCAAACGATGTCATGTCCACCTGACAAGGGTTTTGTTTATCGTTGGTACCACGGAAACTTACATTTCTCAAGAACCTGACTGCCCTTGAAAGTCAAAGGTATAAAAAACAAATGGTTAACGCTGTGCTCCAGGCACCTTGAGACAGGGTGCACCGAAGCTGGCACTGCTTGCCCAAAAAGGCGAACGCTGCCTTCTTCTCCAGCAGCCTACAATAAGACAAGTCCTCTTCGCAGGTGTTGCTCGTGGCTCGCCACTCTGCCGAAAGGGAAACAGCGGCACAGCATGCTTCCGGGCAACGGCAATGTGCCCAGCCCGGACTCCAATAAGAAATGGCGACGTCACACTCACTGTGAGGTACAAACCTCAACCGCCTCAAGCTTGCTTTGAGAGATTCCTCGATGCTTCGGCCAACAGTGTTTGTAGCTGTAGCTTTCCTCAACATGTCGATCCCCGGGTCTCCCCCTCATGCAAATCCAGCAGGAAGTCTCCGCGTGGTGCATTTGAAGCCACATCCTACCGCGCCAAACTGAAGATACAGAAAACGAAGTCAACTTCGGCTCGCGGGGCACACGGCGCAAAGCAGAAAGAGACATGAAGTGAGATGTGATTGTTAACATCTACATACAAAAAAAAACACTAGACCACGGTTGGCCCGAAAGCAGAACATCGCAAGCGAGGTCGGCCCAACGCTGCAGGATGCGTTCTTTTTCCCTACACGAAGCATTTGTGAAGCAAGCGCGAGACAGCACCAGGCAAGGTGCTCTGCGCAAACTGGTCGGTGCAAGTTGGTCTGCGCAAGTTGCTCTACGCAAGTTGCACTGTGCAAGTTGCTCTGCGCAAGTTGCTCCGCGCAAGTTGCTCCGGCAAGTTGGTCCCTGCAAGTGGCTCCCTGCAAGTTGCTCTGTGCAAATTGCGCTCCCTGCAAGTTGCTCTGTGCAAGCTGCTCTGTGCAAGTTGCTCTGTGCAAGTTGCTCTGCGTAAGTTGCTCTGCGCAAGTTGCTCTAGGCAAGGCGCTCTGCGCAAACTGGTCGGTGCAAGTTGGTCTGCGCAAGTTGCTCTGTGCAACTTGCTCTGCGCAAGTTGCTCTGCGCAAGTTGCTTTAAAATGCAAGTTGCATCTTGCGACGCCCGCCCGCGGACCAGGGAGGAATCGAACCCGCGACCCGCCGGTTCCGGGAGCAGGCGCGCGAACCACGAGACAACTCCCGAGGACCAGTTCGAACAACAAAAGTCGCAAAAAACCTCGAGTTTTTGCACCTCGACCACGCCGATCCCCGCAGAGGGTTGCGCGAGCACCGCAGAAATCGCAAAAAACCTCGAGTTTTTGCACCTCGACCACGCCGATCCCCGCAGAGGGTCGCGCGAGCAGGTTAAACATCGCAAAAAACCATGGGTTTTTGCACCTCGACCACGCCGATTCCCGCAGAGGGTCGCGCGAGCAGGTTAAACATCGCAAAAAACCATGGGTTTTTGCACCTCGACCACGCCGATCCCCGAGAGGGTCGCGCGGCAGAAGAGAAATCGCAAAAAACCATGGGTTTTTGCACCTCGACCACGCCGATCCCCGCAGAGGGTCGCGCGAGCACCGCAGAAATCGCAAAAAACCACGGGTTTTTGCACCTCGACCACGCCGATCCCCGCAGAGGGTCGCGCGAGCAGGTTAAACATCGCAAAAAACCTCGAGTTTTTGCACCTCGACCACGCCGATCCCCGCAGAGGGTCGATTTTCGTGTAGTGTCGTCGGCACTACCCCGCCGCCCTAAGAAGAGATTTTAACTCCTCGCAAGTCAATTGCACTTGACTCCTTGCACTTGCAACTTGCACTTGACTCCTTGCTTGTTTCAAGGAGTCATTGCAAGGAGTCATTGCAAGGAGTCATTGCAAAGAGTCATTGCAAGGAGTCATGGCAAGAGTCATTGCAAGGAGTCATTGCAAGGAGTCATTGCAAGGAGTCATTGCAAGGAGTCATTGCAAGGAGTCATTGCAAGGAGTCATTGCAAGGAGTCATGAGAGCCATTGCAAGTTGCAAGGAGCCAAGTGCATGGAGTCAAGTGCAAGTCGCAAGTGCACGGAGTTAAGTGCAAGTTGCAAGTGCAAGGGGCCAAGTGCAAGGAGCCAAGTGCAAGGAGCCAAGTGCATGGAGTCAAGTGCAAGTTGCAAGTGCATGGAGTCAAGTGCAAGTTGCAAGTGCAAGGAGTCAAGTGCAAGTTGCAAGTGCAAGGAGTCAAGTGCAAGTTGCAATCCTTGCCATGACTCCTTGCAATGACTCCTTGCAATGACTCCTTGCAATGACTCCTTGCAATGACTCCTTGCAATGACTCCTTGCAATGACTCCTTGCAATGACTCCTTGCAATGACTCCTTGCAATGACTCCTTGCAATGACTCCTTGCAATGACTCCTTGCAATGACTCCTTGCAATGACTCCTTGCAATGACTCCTTGCAATGACTCCTTTGCAATGACTCCTTGCAATGACTCCTTGCAATGACTCCTTGCAATGACTTTCATGATGATGATTCCTTGCAATGACACCTTGTACTGACTCTCATGAGAACAACTCAAGTGAACCCAGCGGAAGAACCCTTCGCCATGCTTTCGGGAAAACTACTTTTTAATCCAACCTCTTTCAGGGAAGCTGGGAGGGGTCCGTGGAAATTAAAAAGTGAGACTCAGGGTAGGATGCCCCAACGAAGCGCTTCGGCAACTTATAGTGCGTTCAACCTTTGGCAGCCACGCCAAATGGGGTACAAATTCCCTCGCAAGCTGCTCACAAAATATATCACAAATATCCTCTCACCTGCCTGCGCAGCGTGCTTCGGGTTGCAAAGGCCGACCAAATGGCCTCTGGCAAACAGGTGCGTCATGGAAGCCCACACAAGCAACTGGCAAATGATGAACGTGGCTCTGCCATGCTATGCCTGGCAATGACAGATCAATGCAATCTCCGAACTCCACCCTGATATTGTTCAGTCCAATTCTAGCCCGCCCCGCATCGACTCATAACGTGCCCGAAGTGCTGATGTAGCAATTTCAAGCCAAATGCCCTTCAACAGAACAATAGTTGTCAGCGCCTCAGCGTGCAACAGGACTTATGCAAACACTCGAGGCAGCGCTTTTCAACCAAGCCGAACAAATCGGGCCCCTAAAACAGTCCTTGCCAACTGGATTGCCCTCTTCCTTCAGAAACATGCATTCCTGGGTTTCTGAGGGTAGGGTTGGGGGCACATATGCCCCATAAGCACTTTGCCGATGATGCCAAGTGTCCATCCATGCCGACCGACCGATTGCTCCTTCTCACACACACATTGGGCACTGTTGGCAACGTGGGTTTGTCTCAGAATAAAGGACCCTGCGACCCCCAAAAAGGTTCTCCTTTGGTGTTCACTTCAAAAGTGGCCAGAAAAGGGAAGAATCAAACAAAACTCACACGGTCTACTGTATATTTTTGCCAGTTTTACTTGGCTTTCGATCTGCTGAAGTGCAACGGCCTGGCCTTCGTCCACTTGGTCGATATCTACGCCTGGCAGTGTGTCCGTGCACGTGGCCGTTCAAGGCTTCCGGCGTTGCATTCTTCATGGGTACCCGCACTAGTTGCGTATAAGTAAGGATGTAAGGGTGAGTTCGTGTTGCCCCCAGTTCAGCTCGTGTTGCCCCCTGGATGAGCTCGTGTTGCGCAGTTGAATTCGCTACAAGCTGTGCGAAGGGGTATGCCCTCAGCTGCCCCAGTTGCCCCATGGCCGTAGGGGAAAAAGGAACCACCTTGGGGCTGTTCATCTCTTGGTTGCTGTTGACCCCTCTGCAAAAAGTTTAGCTTATTGTGGGTTTAGTGGAAAACCCAGAGAAAAATGAGACCCGAAGCGTTACAAGGCCAAACGCTCTCAACCGCCACACGCCCAGCACCCAAACTGCCGAGCATAAGGATAGACGTCTACCCGTTGCCTCGCATACGTTTCACCCATTGTGAGTAACGAGGCCACGAGGCCCCAAGTCGAGGTCTGAGGGTGGCACCCATCATTTCCAGGAAGTTCCGCACCTGCTTGGTCTCCTGGAAGCGGGTCGCTAAAGCCCTGGTGCTTGCAGTGGCGCATGTTGTGGTCAGTAAGCCCTAGCATCTTAAGGGCTGAATGCATTCGTTTCGCCCGGGTAGATCCTCTGGCCGATCCTTTGGCAAATCGTTGTAGGCATGCTCGCTTCTGCGGCCTGAGAGCAGCAAATAATTGCTTGGAACATGGGCAGCTTCCACTCTATCTGATCATCTGTCCAGGCCCGACTCATCATGAGCTCTTGAAATCAAACACACCTTCGCTTGCTCTGCAGTTCCGCAAATTGAAATCCTGGTTACGCAAACTGCAAATTGAATTAACACGCGCGAGCATGTGTGTGTGTGCCCCATAAAAGTTGGAGCGGACAATTCAGTTTTTGGAGGCCACACCCCCAATAAATCCGATGGGTCCACACCGTTGGGTTCCAGTGCCATGTGTGGCTGGCAACACTGGCTGAGTATTAGACGTAAGCCACAATGACTGCCTTCGGTGCAGCGTCCCTGCCACATAAATGCCACTTAATGTCCGCCTACGATTAGTAAACACCCCTGCATAAAGCTAAACGTGTTCCCAAACCAAATTAAACTACCCCTCAAAAAAGCTAAATGGGTTCCCCCCCCCAAAAAAAATACTTGGCTTCGAGCAATCCCCACCCTCCACACTCGCGAGCTTACAGCCGTTACAACAAATTCCTCCGCATCCTAGAGACTTCGACTCCAAATTCCCGTCGGCTAGCTCAAAAAGCTTTGCATTGAGAGCCTTATCCACCTGTCTGCGTGGCAAACTCCAATCTCGAGAACTCAGACATCGGTTCCGTTAACAAAAGCCAAGCCCCTTCCAAAAAGAAACCCGACGGGGGATTAAACGAAGTTGCTTGTTCACAACCCAAAGCAACACAAAAGCATCAGGGTACGCTCAAAACACGAAGGCACCAACATGACATGCAAACCCAACTGTGCGCCGGGCGGGACATTAAGCAAAACCAGACTGGCAAGCTGCTCTGGCGGGATACTGGCGGGATCCACTGGCGAATACTGGCGAGCCGCTCTGGCTTGATACTGGCCGAACACTCGCCAGGGTCCATGGGCAAGGGATACTCAGCGGGATACTCGGCGGGATCCACTGCTCGGCGGGATCCCTCTGCTAAAATACTCAGCGGACTGGCGAGCTACTCTGGGATACTCAGCGGGAGGCTCGGCAGGCTGCTCTGGTGGGCTGCTCGGCGGGATCCACTGGCTGGTGGGATGCTCGGCGGGATCCACTGGCGAGCTACTCTGGGATACTCGGCGGGATACTCGGCGGGATCCACTGGCAAGCCGCTCTGGCGGGATACTCTCCACTGGCGAGCCGCTCTGGCGGGATACTCGGCGGGATCCGCTCTGGCGGGATACTGGGCGGGACCCACTGGCCAGCTGCTCTGGCGGGATACTCGGCGGGATCCACTGGCGAGCCGCTCTGATCCACTGGCGAGCCGCTGTGGCGGGATACTCGGCAGGATCCACTGCCGAGCCACCCTGGCGGGATACTCGGCGGGATCCACAGGCGAGCAGCTCTGGCGGGATACTGGGCGGGATCCACTGGCGAGCAGCTCTGGCGGGATACGCGGGATCCACTGGCGAGCTGCTCTGGCGGGATACTCGGCGGGATCCGCTGGCGAGCTGCTCTGGCTGCTCTGGCAGGATGCTGGGTGGGGGCGTGGTGTAGAAGCATCGCAAACGCGGATTCCAACACAAAATCTAACAACCCCTTCCTGTCGGGTGGGGAAAAAGGAAGAAGCTCTGATCCGACATTTTTTCAGCGGCAAGCTTTCCATTCAAGCTGGCTCATCAAACATATTGATTCCAATTCCATCAGATCCCATAATTATTGAGTGATTCCCTTCATCAAATTCTTTATCTAGAAACCCTCAAAAAACACAACTTGGCCCTGCCAGCAAGGCCACCCCTCCAGGAAGACCTCATGCACTAAATAATTCCTGACCCTAATTCCCACTGATGCAAAAGTTGTTGGCCCAATGCTACTTTAGAATTGGCCCAATTCTAAACTAGTATTCCCCCCAAAGCAAAATAAGAAAAAACAACATGCCCAATACTACTTTAGAATTGGCCCAATTCTAAAGTAGTATTCGAAAACCAAAAAACAGAGCCCAATACTAAACACATTCTAAACATTTCCCGACCCTGAATTTTTCCCCTTAACTTTATTTAGGGTCATTCAGGGGGGGGGGCATGGGGGGGCCCTATTTATTAATCAGAGGCGGACAATATATCTGCTCAAATCTGCGGCTGGCCATATGCCCTTACAGTCCATTCATGCTGGCGCATGTCCTTGGTAGCCTCCAGCACAATCCGCGCAATGCATGTCAGGCCTCCGGATTGACACGGGCAACTGGGTCCGTGGGTCCACCTTGCTTCTAAACCTCTCTCTTTTGAGGAACACTTCAAGGATTAGTTGAAGCAACCCATGCCACGTAGTGACATCCAGTTCAGCGCGCTCGGCCCTGGCTTTAAGCTGTTCTGTTTTGTTCTTCTGACTCATCCCTTGTGCTGGTCCAAAGCAAGCACGTTTCATAGAGCATGCGCACGTTTCAAACCTACCGGGCAGTTGCAGCATAAATTGCTAGGGGACTCTCCAATTCAGAATTGTGATGCACAGCGAGTAGTGCAAATCCTCTGCATTCTGTGGGGCCACCATGCATTGGGGCACATACTTGGTGGCATATTGATTCTTCGTTTGGGGCGACAAATCTGAGGCGGGTCCCTCAAAGAGCGTGGCCACATGGACCATGTGGGGGTGGCAACCCATGTGAGTGTCTTCTTCAAGGTCCCCTCAAAACGGACACATCCATGTGTTGATTCAGGTATGGATGGGGCTTCGAAAAGCCCATCCCGGAATACTGGCGGCTGGCTTTGCCCTGAGATTCTCCACCTAAAATAATCATTCCAAGGATTGGCAACTGAACTGGCCGAAAAAAACATGTATGGTTTCCTAGAGAATCCCCAAAACCGGCTCATTCAACCTACACCCCGACTCGTTGTCAAGAATCTGGCGGAAGAGCCCCAGGCGCCCCCGCTTCGGATGTTCACGGGGTCCGGGCTGGGTGCGGCCTTGGACTTGTCAAGTTGACTTGGTGTTACTTCCAAAGCGGCAAGTCCCCCAAGGGCTATTTCACATGACTTGGAGCAAACTATGTCACCACACCTCCTTGACATTGGATATATATCTTCCAATGTCAAGTTGATTCTGACATCCTTTGCTCCAAATCAGGTGTCTCAACCCACAAGTTGCGAAGAGTTTCGATGTGGAGGCCAGCCATGGCTTAATGCCGCTGCGGGAATGTCCGCCTTTGCAGCGGCCCCGTCCAAGAACAAAGCTCTAACAAAGGTCTGACTTTTGTCGCACAAAATTGCAAGGCCGATGTTTCTGAGTGACAGGTAAGGGTCCCATGTTTGGAAGACCGCCGCCTGATCAACTCGTCCGATGGGTTGTGTGTCAGCCGGCTCATGTCACCACATCATCTTGCAAGGTGCAAGCCGGCGCTGTAAAATTCCAATCAACCATCCCCACACCTGAGCTGTTTCGTTTGTTGCGCGCAAAGAAAGCATGTCCAGTAGAAGCTTGCAAGACTCAAAAGGTGCACTTCCCACTTGAAAAGCCTGTGCAATCGAGTCTGTCTGGCTTCTGGCTGAGGCTGTGCCGAATAGGATTTACTTGTGAGCTTCGAGTGTTTGCCTCACTTGCTAGTTTGGAAAAAGGCCAAAACCGCAAAGCCACACTGTCAGATTTGGTCGCTTTGGTTTGGACAAGTGGGTCGCGGCCAGTTCATTCGGGGTGATCAGTGTCAAAAGCGAACGTGCTCAAGAAGCACTTTGATGGTCCCATTGCATACCGTCCTCCATCCCACCCCCATTGCCGAGGTGTACCTCTGGAAAGAGTCAACAAAACGTCACCAGCTCTCATGTTTCTCCCTGGTGGCAACTTTGGGGAGTGACACGCGCGTTGCCAAAGCAGCGATTCGTGGGATCTTTCGGCACACCGCAGCCCCAAGCGGTCGAGGCCTGCAGGCCTTCACGCCTTGAAAGCCGAGACGCCACTCGGCCCAGGGAGTAGTCCACCTCCAGCTGGTGCCGCTTCTTGCGCGTCTCCTTGGGAGACCGGGCTGCTCCGATTTTTGACGTGGCCCTTTTCTTTTCCGCTGGAATGCACTTGCTTACCCCTTCAGCAGAAGGTTCAGGGTCCGGATTCATCCAAAGTTTGTTCCCTGAGAAAAACAATATGAGCCCATTGCCATAAACCTTGCCAAAACCAAGAAATACACAGTCGCAGAAAGGTGCCCACAAGAGCCCCGTTCAATCCACGTTCGGGGGTCTGTTTTGCGTTTTCTCTTTGCTGTGAACCAATTTTAGTTCTGAACTCCAGATCTCACCGTGGGGAGGTGTACATCGAGTATTGGTTGTAAGTGCATTGGCCTTCCTCAGATCTGCTGAAAGTTTAACTTGTGGGTTAAAAGGGAACCCAACAACTAAAACCCAACAAGCTAAACAAATAAGAAACCCGGACGGTTGGGAACCGCCAGCAAACTAAGCATGGTCAGTACTTAATTTTGCCTCTTAGTATTGCCCTAAGGCCCATGCCCCCATACCACTGAAGAAAAACAACAATGGACTGTCGGCACTTGTTGACAGGGGCAGGTAGGCTGAAGCAGACCCCACATTAAGTGATGCTTGAAGTGGCTGCAAAATCGAAATGTGACCCATGGGAAAGCAAGCGATATCACCGGTGGTTTCTGTCTGTGAACAGCCAGTCCGAGCTCCACAAGGTTTCCTTGGACATGGTGCGGGAGCTGGTCCTTGGCCCTGAAGCCCATCCAACAGCATCGGAACAAAGACGCAATCTGATGCGAACCGAAGCTCCAAAGCACAATCAACAACCTCAACACTGCCGAAAGATCACAAATCGAAAATCATCGAACCCTTTTTTTGGACCAAAACCAGGTGCACCAACAATGGCACAATGCTGTCGGTGCTACAGACCGTCAAAAGAGAGACTCCAAAGGGGCATTGAGATCAAGTCCCTACTTTGGTGTGGACAAATGGCACCGCAATGTCCAGGCAGGCCCATACACGAGGCTGCCCGTGGACTATCTACAAAGCAAATCCACTTGCTAAGTTGCTCCTGAGCATTGCGGCTTGCCCCCCCCCCACCACCCCTTCTCAGCTTAGGCTCCGCATAGATGCGCCTGGATTCAACCACGCTTGGCATGGTTTGCGCCCGCCCATAGCGACACAGCCTTGAGCACCAGTTTTTCTGGTGATCAAGGCCAAGTTGCGTACAAAAACACTGCTGCTGATTGGAGCATGGCTGTTGCTACTTGGAGTGATTTGTTTGGCTTGTAACAAGACTATGTGGTGCTGCTGAATACGCATCGGGTTGCTGTGCTGCATGCGCTTCCTTAAGCCAACCAGTTGGTGACTGAACGCGGACCGCTGGTGAACCTGGGTGTAGATGCTGAGTCTTCCGCATCAAACTCGCTGGGTTGGAGCCCCCTTGGTGTTGGCTCCTCATTTCCATCTATTTTCTGAGCCGGGAAACAGGGACTGGCACACGTTGCTGAGACTCCACCTCAGTCATGTCACATCTGGGCGACTTTTGGCTTGTCTTTGGGGATGCCCTTTGCGTTGGTCCACCAGTTTGAACGCAATTTTGCAGGGGGCGAAATGGAAAACAGCCTGGACACTGACACCCCCCCTCCACCCCCTAGCCCGCGGATGCCCGCGGAAAGGTTCTCAGAACCTTCCTGAAGTGTAGGGCTCTCCTTTAGTCGACCCTTGCGAAAGGATAAATGTTTACGCCACTATGGGAACCGATGCGAATCCATTGCTGTCCGCTGTTTCATTTGTCTGCTTTGTTGATTTCTTTTTGGGGGAGAGGAACCTTACCGAAACAATCGCTTAAGGCAAAGCCCGGGAATGCAGCAGAAGCCAGAATGTGTCTGCCTGAGAAACCCTCAATCGTTCTACATGAAGAATCTGCCTCACCATTTTGCTCGTTTGGAAACTGAGGCAAGGGACCAATGCAGCTCAGGGCCCGGAGCCCCCATTCGGACTCACTGGGCGGATGCGTCCAAGCCCTGGATGCCCGTCCTCGGCAAGTCCCGGCCTGCAAGGCAAGCATCAACATGTCGAAAAGCTGATGAAATCACATGACAAGACTTGCTGGTGCTCAGTAGGGAATGTGGAAATGAACCCAGGGATACCCTTAAAGGAAACCACAAGGGCTGGTTTAAAAGTGTCATTCCGTCATTCCCTCCTGACCAACTGCAAGATGAAATGTTGGGGATGTAGAAGCTTCCGGCCGCACAATTTTATGGTAGATTCTGTCAAGCAGGGCGTTCTCAGCTTCCATGAGACAGGTGCATCGCGAGGGTACGTGACGACAGTCCTTGAAGCCATGGGCGGGGGAGCCTTCCTTCTTAACATGTCTCAGTGAGCGCCCTCTCAATATTTGTTGGAAGTATGTTGCTTAGCGATTTTAGTTATTAATTCCTTCCTTCCTTGATTCCTTGTGTTCTCTCTTTAGTTTTATTTGCTTCTTTCTGTAATTAAATATTATATTATCGAATGTTGTATGTATATGTATGTGATTTGTTATGTGCTTGTTTGTCTGATTTATATACTTCAATCTAAGTTATTGACTCAGTATGCAGTTATGTATGTTGTTTATTGTCTTCATTGATCTCATTTGCTTGTTCCACTGTTTATGTATGTGTTTCTATCCTAGAGCTTTGCCATCACCAGCTGCGCTCGTTGGCTGCAGAGGTTGCTCGCCCAACCTCCAAAAACCCTTGCCCTGCTAGCAGCTGGCATTGAAACTCGGGCTTACATCCTTGATGGCCAAACGAAGGGCTGCTGCCAGTTCAAGCATTGGGCGTTAAGAAGAAGCATCCGACAAAAATATTCAGAAGGACGACATTGAAAACAGTCGGACATCATACTTTCGAAGTGGCATCAAGAATATCGAGTCACCAAAAGTTTGACACCCTTGGACCCGCTTTGAAGGCGGAACAAACTGCCAACCAAGCCCACGTTTGGCCTAAGAGTCGGATCCGATAGAAGCCACAGGGCCTCTCCATCTCCTCGTCCATGCAAGTCACCAAGTCCTCCGGAAGGCCCGATGGAGCGGCCAAAACCACCCGCTTCCCCCGGAGAAAATTCGGTTCTTCCCAGGTTTTTTAGAGGAATTGAGGTTGTGCCCATGTTCTCCAAAACCACCACCAACATTGGTGGCGCATGTGTTGCATGTGTTGCATGTTCGCCCATGTCCTCCAAACAGTGCACTACCAACATTGTCAGTGGCGCATGGGAGGTTTGCATGGCAACCAACGTGGGTTTGCACACAGAATCTCTTTACATAGAAAGTTGCTGTCCAAAAGGGTAGAGCGTGTACATGGTGGGTACGTTTGGACCCCCTTCGGGAGATAGCTCTAGAAACCTACAAGTCCAGCGGGGTCCGTTCCTTCCCCAAACGCGGGTCGAAAAGTACACTCTGCGCTGTCTTGTTTCATGGAAGGAATTGGTGCTGGTGTCGTCCGGAAATCCTGTCTAAACCCGCAGAGTTGAATCTTGGATCAAATCGGTCGTTGGACTGCCCGGATTCATCGGCTAGAAATTATCTAGCCGGCGATTGCGAGTTCTTGCCAGGCAAGCTCCCAGTCAAATGCTGAAACTTGAACAACTGCCATCTAGGCAAATGATTGTAATTCCCAACTCTGACTTCAGAGTAAGGTGTCTGCTCGTGCTAAACCCCGAAGCGGTGAGCTCGTTCCAGCTTGCCCGGCGGCCATTCTGAGATATGCTGAGGGCCACGCCCTTTTGCAGTAGCCTGACATCTAGATCAAACAGGCCGCTGTTGCATAGGTTCCAGTCCAATTTGTGAGTGGAATGCTGCAATGGCAGAAGGAATGGCCACAGCCATGCAGACTCGCATCGCACAGGTGCTCTGCTTGTGGACAAGAAGGCCGGATGTGCACGGAGCAATTGTTGTGATCCCATGAACCCATCGACCTCCAATCTGACACCCTGGAGGATGCCCCTGCAGGAGGTACCTTCTGGGGTCAACATCCAATGGCGATCGATGCACCTCTGAAGGAAGGCGAGGGCGGGAAGGCCTGAGCATCCAATCCGCAGTCAGCCGCCATGGCTCTGCTGAATGCAGGTCCACTGACTCAACAACTGTACCAATGATTTGCGAGTTCTAAGGAATGACCCTCATCACACTCCCTTTCGTCCTCCCAAGGCGGCACAACTTTTGACAGCCCTGTTCAAAAACCGGAAATCCTCAATAAAGTGCTACCTTTGAAGAGCCCCCCCAACAAACAAACAAACAAACAAACAAACAAACAAACAAACAAACAAACAAACAAACCAATAATGGATGCATTTCTAGCGTATATGGCGGCAGTCGCTTTTGCCCGCTTGAAGCCGCCGACCCAACGCGCCCCGTTTGTGTCAGCTCGCCGCCGGCCCCGTCTCTGCGTGAGAAGCCAAGTCTCGCAGGAGGCATCTCCTTGCGGGCGGAATGCCAACAGCTTGAGGAAGCCAACGCATGGGGAACCTGTTTCGCTGATCCCTTGGACCTCTTGACCTTTGGATTGCCATGTAAAGGGGGGGGGGAGGGTTTTGATTGTGAAAAGCTAACAACCAATCCAGGTGGTCACTTTTGAGGGTTCTCCACAAATCCGATAGATCCTCCTTGGAAAAAGGCACAAGTGGCCCTTGAGTTTGACCCCCCCCCCCCCCCTCCCCCATTTTCCCCATGGCACGTAACACACGCGGGCCCTTTTGGAACCAGCTAAGGCACCTCATTCCAGGCCAGTTGGGAGGGCAAGCCAGGAAACCCATTTTGGGGGTCCGCGGTTTTGTCACATTGGCAACCCTTTCCGTTTCGATCACCCAAAGCCGTCCTCAACTTCTCCAAGCTCGACACATCGCCCGCAGATCCAGAGAGGGCCATAGTCAGCACCGCGGTGTCCTCCTCCGAGTGGAGGGACCAAAGGCAGAAGCGCCAGCGGCCCGCCCTGGCAGACTTGGACCACGGTAAGACTGGAGGGCACAATTCCGTTTGTGTGAATTCAAGCAAAAGGAATGACTAAACCCGAAAGGAGCAGCGCCATCTACTTTCACCCACACCGTAGACCCGCCTGCAAATCGCGAACTTGTGCTGGCTGAAAGCTCGAAAATGAGGCAAACCAAAAAGGTAAAGCCTGTGCTTCAAGGCAAGCTCAGGTTGTCAATGGGAAGTCCTAGAAGCTCTTCCCAGCCATTGCCCTGGCTGAAACCAGCCATCTCTAAGGTGTACCATGTTCTCTTTTGGGGTAGGGGCCACAACCGCTTAGCCGCTTCCAACCCAGGAGTTGATCCACAGTCTTGCACGACGTGCTTGAAAGCTTCTCAAACAGATCTTGATCATTTGCTCATGGCTTCGTTTAACAAAAAAGAAAGAAGAAGATGCAACCTGGTCCGCCTGAAAGCCTGCCATAGCGGGTGCGTCCAACCCTCGCGCAGGATTGAAAGAAACTCACCCCCAAATAGTTCCCTTGGAATCCAAGACTTCAAAACAAGGCTTGCTCATATAGGGACCCCTGTTTGGTTGGCACCCTTTGGGATGGTGTCCAAGGGAAACAGCAGCAATTACCACCATTTCTGAGACGGGGGTCGGGGGGCGGGGGGGCCCTATTTTGAGACACCCCACTTTCATGGCCACTGGGCCTCTGAGTTCCCATGATTTTCGCGTATTGGTTTAGTCACCCACTTTGCAGGTACCATGAAATGTAATTGTCATCCCGGCTTACAAGCACCTGCCATGAAGGGAGTTGTGCCAGATTATTTGGTACGCGTAAGTGAAGGTGTGCAAAAGGGAAGGTCCCAATCATATATAGGTGCAGCAAGAAGCCCGTTTGATTATTTTTATGGTTTCAGGTGGAGTCTTTAAACAGCATGGGTTGTTGGGCTACAGCAAAAAAATGTTGCTGGTTGAGTTTAAAGGGGAACCCTTACCCAAAAAGAAAAACAGGGCACCACTGGGCAACAAAGGGGAAAACCCCAAGAAAAACAACAGACCTGACTAAACCCTGCCCAAGACCCCAAGCTCCAGCTCGAAGCTTGCGCCTCTGGCAGGCCTCCTGCACCGCGAAGCGCGTGATCATGGTTTCTTGCAGCGAGCGCTGGTGCAAAAGCTGCGCCAAGTGCAGGGACTGGACCCACAGGCCTGACCTGCACGGGGATTTGGGGGGCAAGCAAAAGCCTCTAGAACTATACGCCATGTAAGGGCTTCTGGAGGAATCGCCTTTAGGAGCTTCCATGCTAGTGGGAGGGTACATTTTTTTGTCCCAGGTTGATACATTGAGGGGTTCTTTCCAGGGTATATTCGCAAATGCACGTATTTGATGTGCTATACATATGTCTGGATGGATGGATGGATGGATGGATGGATGGGTGGATCTGGGTGCTGCAGAAATTCAGCACCCTTCTTCTAGCGCAACCAACAGGCCGCACCCCCCGGTCAGGTCACTCTCTGTTCAAACTTGGGATCTCCAAACAAACTCCCAAGCTGGGTTGTACGGCCGCACATTACTCGGACACATGAGCTAGGAGCTTACTTGTGCCTGGTGCCTATTTGGGGCCAAGCCATGACCGCCCATGGCTCTCATAGATTTGGGAGGCCAAGGGCTGCTGACTTTAGACGATCTGAAACCTCAATTTGATTGAACTGTGAAAAGCAAAAGTCAGTATGCAAGGAATTGCCAACCAAAATCCTGGTCGTTCAAGCACATGCACGAGAACAAGTTTGTATTTGGAGTAGGGCTTGGTCTGATTCCAGGACTCCAGGACCCTTGACCCTGCCAGCCTGCTGATAGCGCTCAGGCAGGCATTGAAGGACACAGTCCCGGCTCGCCCACTCAACTCGCCCAGAAGCCTGTGAGGCTGGTCTCTCTGAGGGGCTCTTTCCCTGGCCTTTGCCGCTACCCAAGGAAATACTGAGGCAAGCAAAAACTCTGGTAATGAGCCTTGGCAAACCTCTGGAAGTGGGGGTGCGCCCTTTCAGAGAAGCTGGTTTTTCCAGGACTAGCAACGTTCCCAGCATCACCTTGACCAGTTTGGTTCAGGTTGGGCGTTCTCTGAAGGACCGACCAACAAGCCAACAACCAACCACCTGTATAGCACCAGAACACTCGTAGATGAGACATTTGCCTCCTCAAAGACTCAGGGGATGAACACTTTTTCTGCGGCTGTCCTGGCCCTGCCACTGGCGGGAGCCTCACTCAGGCTTTGGGCTGTCTCAGCTGTCAAGCTCTGTCACAGCTGTCAGCCAGGTGCTGCCGTCACAAGCTCCGTCACAGCTATGTCAATTCTAGTTGTCACGGTTGTCTGTCACAGGCTCTGTCGCAGCTGTCTGACACATCTGTGTGTCACAGGCTGTGTCGGCCGGATGTCACTTGAAAAACAGCCCATCAAAGGCTCGAAGAGACAAATCCTGTGCCAATGTCATGGAGTGGTCATTTCCTCAGGCGCGAGGTTTTGGGGTTGCGCTTTCGCGAATCGAAAGCAAGCCTACCTTGCCACCAAAGGAAGCTGACTGAATGCCAGCCTCCTGTAGGAACACACCAACCAGCCAGGGCTTGCGTGGCCAAACCATTGAATGCTCGCAAGGTGTCACCCGAGATCCTGGAACCCAAGGGCCTCGTCTGTATGGGAAAACACCTGCAGCACAAGGTACCTTGCCATGCCGCATTCGTTCAACAGGGCTCAAGACGCAAAAACCCTCTGACTCAGAAAACCCCCTCGGCTGCACTGTTTGATATCTCTGTCGGCTACACCAAAAGCCTCCCTCCAGAGATTCGTTGGTGCCTGCTCCGGCACAGACTCTCAACAGCATCACTCATTTGAGGAATCTCAGATACTAAGCTTAACGCGAATGTGAATGCTTGGTTCCGGATCGCCTTCTTGTGCTGGAATTAGCCGTGTAATACTGCCCTGGACTCAGTGAGCACTGCCACCGCTGAGCTTGAACGTTGATAGCGCAAAGTATGCCTTGGGTTTATATATATATATATATAATAATAATAATAATAATAATAATAATAATAATAATAATAATAATAATAATAATAATAATAATAAAACACCCTGGGTTGGGTTTTCAAACGAATCCAAGTTACGCACATCCAGTAGTCTGGGCGAAGGATCTTTCACCAAGGGACAGAACCTTCGTGAGCGAGGTCGCAATCACCCTTCGCGAGGTCGCTCAATTGGTACAAGGATGCAGATCAAGGAGTGGCACGAACTTGAAGTTCATGCATGGGAAAGTCTCGCAATGGGTACCCTCCCATCCAGAAATTAACACAGAACCTGTCCGGAGGTCCTCAAGACCATCTTTCTCCCAAATGGACCCTGAGGTGGGCCATGTTAATGTACAGGAGGGTAAATAGACCCCATTTCATGGGAGTTAGCTTCCTTTGGTTGCCCTTTCAAGTGCTCAAACCAGCCAACCAAAAAAACAAATCTACGTACTGTATTTTTTCTTCGTTGGTATCCCTTTCTTCGAATTGTTGGGTTTCAAACCAAGTCGGGTTCCGCCCCAGAAATAATCCCCTACAAATTCCATTTGTTTGCCTATGTTACGGGCGTAAATCCAGTGGGTCGTTTCCTCCGGGTTTAAGCCTTGGGGTCAAACATGGAACCCTACCCACGTAACTCGGCCGAGAAGCTGCTGTGCCCTCATCCATTGCAGGCCCTTCTCCGCCGCGCTGATGCCGGCGTTCGCTACGACCTTCACACTACCCAGCAACCGGTGAATGATAAATTAACACTCAGCTAGCAGACTGCAAAAAAAATGTCTTAACTTGTTGTTTATCACTCAAATGAAGGTAAACAATACGGAAAGACTGTGCCACTGAACAAAGAGTAGGCAATGAGCCCATCAAGAGATCCTGCGGCTCTTAAAACTCATTGATGCACTTACTTGCTGCTTGCGCTTCATCCGCGCCGTTCATTGTTTAAGCTGTGAATTGTTCAAGCCCTTCAACGACTGCAAGACATCGCAGCAATGAGTTGCCACATCTGCTACATCGAGCATTGTTGCCCCGTCACCCGTGAACTACTTGACACTATCAAGTAAGGTACGTCCCCACGTCAGCGGCGACTGAAGCAACTTGCGGCCGCCATTAAGTATTCACAGGGAGCACCTGCCATTGAAGCGCATCCCTCTTCAGGTTCATCAAGGACCATGTCTAAAAGGGCTCCGGCTCCCATTCAAACCAACAACAAACCTTCCTGCCAGTTCTGGTCTCATCTTGTGGGAGACCGTGCCCTTTGCCCTCCGAGCCCAGCTTGTTCATCATTGATACATACATATATATATATATATGTGCATTCCAAAGCCCAGAAAAAAGTTCGCGCCCCCAAGCTGCAAATTCAGTATCCAAGCCTTCTTGAAAAGCGCTGCCAACAACTTTTCAGAAGTAAAACCAAGGCACTACTCAGAAAGGGTACTCAATTGAGGCAATGCTTCTTTTGCCTGGCATAAACTTCCCAAGACGCAAGATACTTACCCGATACTAAAACAACAACTAAGCCAGTACAGAAAACACTCCGAAGATTACCGTCCAAAAAAAACACGTCCACGCCCACATTGCAAACTCCTTGGCTAAGCATTCTTGAACACATGCCGGGCCAACAACTTTCCAAGCAAAAGAAGTGGGGGAGTGCTTCCGAGGTCAAATGCTCCAAAACAAGAACTGAAAAACGTAAATGCATTATAAACCAATACACAACCAATACCAACAAGTGCTTGGCTAGAGACTACTTAGGGGGGGACCTCTGACCCCCAAATTGCTTGAGCGGTTACCTCAGTTGCGTCCCCTCAAACTGTGTTTTGGGGGGGTCCTTCATGCATCATGGAGCCGAAAAGAAGCCAGCAGCAATTCTGGAGGAAACTCCTTTTGGAGCCGTTTTCCTGCGGGTTCCAGGTGAATCTGCGAGGTGCCGGGACCGCCCTCCGGCAAAACGCAAAGCGCACGAGGGGCCAAGGGCGGGCGAAGGCGGCGGCTCGGCATCTGGCGGAGCAGGTCCATCACTTGGAGCCACTGGCTGGCGGTTTCGGCGCAGCTCGCAAGGCTGCTGTACCTGTGGACTGACCCGGATGATCAAATGCCCAGTGGATTTCCAGAATCATAATTATTTTTTGGTTGGTTGGGTTAAAAGGGGAACCTCCCAAGCCAACAAGGGCGCCACTGCGCAACTGGGTATGCGGGGTGAAACCGTTGCTTGAACAGCAACTCCTGTTGATTCAACTGGATCAAAAAACAATCTGACAAAAAGCAGACCCCGACCCTGGCGGCCGGCATTGCAAATGGGTTAAGTGTTCCATGCTGGGATGTTCCAAGACATGCAGCCCACTTGGCCCCAGTTGGGCCAAGCGAGCCAGGAAGCGCCAGAAAGGGAAGCGGTCAAAGGCAGATGTGGGAATTCGTCCCTGTGTTGCCACTGGAAAGCCTTCCCAAGGTCGAATACTTCAAAGAGCCTTTCCCTGGCGTCACAGTGGGCAAAAACACCTCCCTTCACACCGGTTCCGCGGGGGCAACCCAGGATGCGGAAGCCCGCGCTCCGTCGACGCCTCATGCGTGAAAATCGCCAGGGCACGTAAAGCTGTCTGCTCGCAGGTCCGCGATGACGCCCTGTGGGAAACGAGGCATGGGCCAAATGATTTCCTTTTCAAAGAACCCGTGTTTGTGGGGTATGGCAAAATCAACACAACCTTTCCGCCTGGCGAGTCATTTGGAGCCCAAAAACCCGCGGCGCGAGTCCTGGCAAAGCCTCAGCGAGGAGGCCCAAGGTGCCCTCCTGGCTGCAGAGTTCAGCGTGGTGAGGCTTGCTTGGAGGCCTTTCTGCTGCATTGCCAGGAGAAGCACCCACAAGCCGCACCTCGCGAGGAAGCGAGGTGCAAATGAGAAGCGAACATATTTGCATTTCAACCCTCAAACAGGTGCACATGTCAGGCAAAACTCCACTGCATTTAAACAACCCTCCAACAGCTGCAACTGGCACGTGAAAGCAAAGCACACAGCGACAGCTCATTGAAAAGCTGTGCCCAGTTTCAGGCCGATTCGATGCCAAGCGGCGTGCTGATCACTGAATTGTACGAAATGACGTCCGCCTGCCGAGTCACCCAGTCAAGCTTAGGTTTTCAAACATGGTCCCTCCTCTCAACGGCAGGCTTCTTGATGGCTAAGTACACTGCACTGCCAGACGGCATCCACGTGTAAGAGATCTGTATGCTCAATGCATTCCATTGATTGCGTGTCTGCGCCCGTCTGCCATCCCTCTGAACATGTTAGCATACAGTTGTAGGAACTAAAACCATTTGAGCGATACCAACGTGCGCCATCCGATTCACTGCAACTACTCTATTGAGAGATTCTCTCGAATCACAACAGAATCTGGCCCTCAAATTCAGTGTTTGACTGCCATGACATAACACCTGGAGCAAACCAATACGTTGACGCGAACCGAACATCCATGCAGGTTGAAAGCTGCCTTGAGCACATGTAAGCCTGAGGCATCCACAAATACTGTCCTAGCAACTGCAAGCGCGGCGAACACCCCGAACTGGCCCAAGTTCCTCATCTTGAGCTAGCAATGGCCAGCATGCGCAAGTAACAAACCCAGTCTGATTCTGCCCCAAGAATCAGTTGGGAACCGCATGCATCCCTATATGTGAAAATCAGCTTCACCAGCCCACTCCCAGGAAATTCCCAAGGCGCAAGCAACCCAGTTCGCAGATTGTAACCCTGCTTCTGATGCTTAGCTTCCTTACCACGGTGGCAACCAAGTGTCTTGAACATCCCACGTGCCCCCCTTTCCCCTGCCCGCGCTTGGTGCGAAAGGTTCTGCAAAAGCTGCAGGGCCCGAGGCCAATGGTCTACAGCGTCCAGGACTGAGTTGCTGCAGACAAGGTTCACCTCCACCTGTCGAACGGTTCCAAGTGTGGCAACTCAGACTCGAGAACTGCCTCGAATCAGCTTTCGCAGGTCCAAGGCCTAGGGATGCTCCGGAAACAAGGGTAAGCCAACTCTTTGTGGCAGTCTCCAAGTCTTGGTTGAGCGACATGCCCTGACCTCCCGGCAAGTGTCAAAGTCGCCAATCTTCTCAAATGCCTCATGCCCTTTGCAGGGACACCAGGGATGCCAGACATGAAAATAGCTCTTTGTATATCAAGACTCGCGCATAGCAAATGTGCAGAACGTCCTAGGCGTCACGGCAACTGAAACTTCGGCAGAGCTTCGAAGCAAGACTACTCGCAGCTGAATCACAAGCAATCATACCAAGGCCTCACTTGCTGAGTGGATGGCCCCAAAAAAGTTCGAACTTTATATTTACCACTAAACTGGTCTTCCAAAAAGTTTAAAGTTCATGAACTGAGGAAGTGAGAGGCTGCCACAATGAGAGTTCCGAGCTCTATTGTTGCATCTGCTGCATTGCCTGTTTGGTCGCGGCATGCTCCATGAGAGCGACGCTCGGTCGCCAGCTCTGGCAGCTTTGGCAAGCCGCTAGCGCAGTACCCAGAGTCACGGGGCCTCACAGCCGTTGATTCCGTTTGCCGCAGCACTTTTCCCGGACATATGGCGTTGAAACCTGGGTATTTCTCGACATTCAACACGCATTTCGGGTCCTGAACCCAAAAGCAAACAAATGTAATTGCACATTGTGTGTTTATCATGTTAATATGTAAACACACACACATACACACACGCACATATACATATACATACACACATATAGGTCTTCCCAGGACACTTGTTTTGCTGTGTTTGTCCGTTTCGACAAAAAGAACAACTCATGTCAGCCGAAACAGCTCAAGTAGAAACTAAATGTTCAATCGGAAAGTTGCTCTGGTGTGTCCGCAAATTTCCGCTCATTTCCCACTGATTTCCTGTCATTTCCAGCCAAATCAAGATTTCTTCTCCTGTCAGTTGTTTCCGCTCAAAATTTGAAACGAGCAGAACAAATGCCCAAAGCCCCAAAAAGTGACCACATGGAAGACCTAGGCATGCATA
This sequence comes from Effrenium voratum, assembly GCA_963377175.1. Lineage (NCBI taxonomy): Eukaryota > Dinophyceae > Suessiales > Symbiodiniaceae > Effrenium > Effrenium voratum. The sequence continues at coordinate 109,440 of CAUJNA010003227.1, forward strand.
TATGTGTATGTCTGCGCGTTTGTCCGTGCATAACCGTAATGCGTCTGGCAACAGCAGGTCATATAAACAAAACTTACCTTTTACCGGGCTCTTCAAACCCGAATCACATTGTTTTTTGGTTCATGAAACCTTGGGGACGGATGACAGCGGCCCGACCACATCGAAGGCGCTGCTTGGCGTTGGCGCGGAGATCAAAGCCCGGCGCCACGGCGCCGGCGGAATTCCGAGTCCCAGCTCCAAACCACGGCAGCGCAGGTCCCGCAGCGCCTTGGTGCCCAGGGCACTTTTTGCAAAACGGGGAAATGGCAGTAAACATGAATTTGAAGTGTTGGATACTTGTGGATTTCAATCAATTTGAAGTGTACACTGTACCACCCTCTCCGCGCTTAATTTGTAAGGGGATTAAGGGGGAGTCAGCTGCACAAACTCGCCTGGGGGGGTGGGGGGGGTGGGGGTTGCTGGCCGAGCAAAGCTTCGAGTTTGCCCAGAACTCATCGGCAAGACTCACCGGCTGTGGGTCAGCAGTGGGTCACCGCTTTTGGTGGATGCGATCAGTGGTTGGAGTTGGTCGGTCCCGAAGCCGGCTATATCAACAGCAGCCCTGGGCTGGCTGAACGTCAACGCGAGCCGTCTCTCCCAGCCCGCTCCATCTCCGCACTCCGTGAGTGGCTTCGGGGCTGGAGCAGGTAAAGTGCAAACAGGCTTGCATGGATCAACGCCTCAAAGCCAACATCGCCCGAGCGTCCACTTCTCCGCGCTGCCATGGCCCCGCATCGCAGGAAAGCTCCGGCTTGAAGTCTCCCAAGGCAAGGGCTCGTGACCAACCCGTCCTGAGCCAATGGCTTGCCTTCTCTCCATGGAGACAACCGGAGAGGTGACTTGGGTATATAGCCACCGCATAGCCACTTTATAAATGAGCAATGGTACTTGTCTATGTTGTCTGGTTGGGGGGGGAGCGGAACCTGAGAGCATCCGTTCAATGCAATGCTAAGTATTTGATACCTCTCATCTTGCTTAATAGGGTTTGCCTACTTGCCTGCCTGCCCGTCGCTGCCTGCTTGCTTGCCTGCCAAGTTGCCTCTCACTGTCTGTGCCTGACTCTGTCTGTCTCTTTGTGTATGTCTGTTTCTGTCTCTCTGTGTGCATGCGAGTGTCGGTCTTGTTCGTTTGCCGCCTGGCTCTTTTGCTGGCCTCATCCCTTTCATACACAATCAATCCATGAATAGCCACCTACTCCCCTGGATCCGGCCCGGGACCCTGCATCGTAAGGTGTTACAAAGCAACATGTCAATTGAAGATAGGGTTTGTAAAAACTAAGAACCAGACTTGCGAATTCAGATGTTGAATGCAATTATGAAACTTGGCTACACTTCCTGAACTTGACTTGCAAATCTCCAACAGCTCTCTGGAGCGACTCTATTCAATTCCTTCTGCAGGAAATTGAGATTTTTGTTTTGCTTTGTGCCCAAAGGGTGAAACACCCGCGGGACGCCCTTAGGTCCCGACTCGGTACGAAGCACACTGTCCACCGGGCAATTTGTTGGACATATCATGGGCGATAATTACTTACCCCCCGCACACGTGGTGGAACCGTGAACTGGGAGGCCGAAAAACGTGAGATTGGAATGTGCTTCTCTTCCTTTTGGGCAACTGAGCTTGGTTGCTAAAAAAGAAAGAACTATAGACCGATTACCTGCTACACAAGTTGCCAGGAAGCGCTGGGTGCACGTGAGCCTAAACGTATCAATCTAGACGGGCACGCCATTTCCTCGGGATATTTGGTGGGGGGCTGGTAGTCATTCTGAAACTATATATATATATATATACTGTGCGTGCTCGCTGGCTGTTTGTCTGATTGCGTGGTCATTTCTCCGTCTCTGTATGTTGTTGTGTGTTTTGTGCGCATGTGCATGTGGTTCGCACAGTGCGTGCGTGAACAAGGCACATGAGTGTGTCTGTCCACCTTGCAGGCATTCAACAATTCTGCTCAACCTGTAGTTGTTGATGACAATCCCTACAAACTCCGAAGCGCACTCTCGCTCTCGCTATCTCTCTCTCTCTCTCTCTCTCCCTCTCTCCCGTGCCATCCGGCAGGCACCTGTCAGACTAAGCATCTGTGAGACAGCGGCAATGAGTGTCTTGAAGGTGGCAATGTCCGGCGAGAGGTTCAGCTGACTTGCTTGAGCTGTCAGCCCCAGTGCCTTCCTCGTCTGACCAGAAACACGTGAGTTGTGTGAGACCATGTCGAAACTTGGCTGCGAAACGCAGCTGAACACAACAAGCAGCTCCAAACCTGATGAGCCAAGGCTCGCCCAGCCAGCGGCCAGAGCTGACTTGAGAAGGGCCACGTGCCCCACTTCACCCAAGGGAAGCCTCAACTTGGTTTGCGAGAAACGGACGAATGATGGTTTGCTGTGTTGCAATCGTTTATGTTTTTCCGATGGAAGTGGACAGGGACCTTCGAAGGAAACGAGTCTTCCCACACCCCTGTCAACGGTCTTTCCTTTGTAAGGAAGTCCGCATCTGGTATGGGGCTCCATCCCTCTCTCTCTCTCTCTCTCCCTCTGATTCAAGATGCAGGTCAGAGCGCGGCTTGGGGCAAGTGTTGGTTCAGGGTGGGGAGATTGCAACCTCGATGCTTCTGGTGACCTGGTGATATTTGGGCCTGGTCCATCCTTAAGGCATCCTCTGTTTCTGAACATCATCGGTGTCATCAGGAAATTGTCTGGCAAGCGCGAAGGTTGATGAAATGGCTGAGAGACATCCTCCCAAATGATCACATGACAACTTAAACGGCGCAGGGGGGGGGGGGTTCTGCACACCCTTTAAACAACTCCAACAATATCGAACAACAGGTCAAGAGGTCTTCTAGCCATTCGCAACATGTAAGCATCATAAGCAAGACAGGCATGATTCCAATAGTTGGCTACTGCAAGTGAACCTGGAACGCAAAAAGGGTGCGTGAAAAGGAGATTCCTCTAGACATCATTGTTTTGGAGTTTCATTGCAAATCTGCAGGGAATCAAGCCAGCTTAAACATCTTGCCAAAGTTGTAAAACCGAAACTTTGAACGTCACAAATGCCTTTAGGAGCTTGTGCAGGAAGCCAAATACCAACCCAAACCAGGATAGAGTTTATCTCTCGCCCATTGGCGGCTGAGCTGACCTTGGCTCACATCTGGGGCAAACAGAAAATGATGCTTGCTGACCCTGTTCCATGTTTACGCCAAGAGGGTTGGGGATTGCTACTTTCCTTTTGGGGTACCCTACAATCTGCCTTCCCACCGACAAGCACAGGGGCTCCCTTAAGAGGAACATGGTCTTCCAGGAAGGCCTCAAGATGGTTTTCACTACCTTCAACCCCCCGAACCCCAACAGAAATTAAGGTGTATACCCTTGACATAGCGGTTGTATAGTGGTTGTATACCCCATGTTTCCGCTGGGGGTAGTGGTAATCATGTTACATTTTGGAGGAAGCTGGGTGTGTATCCTTTTTGGTTGGTTTCAGAAGGGAGCCCACAGCAACTCCGAAGCCATTTTGGAGGCCTCTCCAAAATGGCCGGGGGGCTGAAGCCAAAGCCCCGCGAGGTCCCAGCGGGCGCGCAGCACCGTGGAGCGAGTGGCAACATCCGCCTGCAGGGCCGCAGCTGCCTGCGAGAGAGCGGCGCGAGCGACGCGAGCTTTCGCCCAAGGAGCCTAGGAGCCCGATCCCCGAGATGTAAATTAGGAAAATAGTATCTTATCCATCCGGTTTTGAAGGATCCCATCATCCAAGGTTTCTCGGTTCTGGATCCTCCATCTTGCTAAGAAACCGTTCTCCAGGAACTGATCCAAATTGGGCAAATACCCACCAATGTTGGGCGAACTTCCGAGGAGAATCATCTGGAGATGGCGGCATTTGTTGCTACCCATATATGAAGTATCGGCACCTGCCCCAAGGGCAGCAATTGGAACAACGCAAAGGTCAAACTGAAGCAACCCGGATCCTAGGCATGACAAGTGCCAGCTTTCACCAAGCTGCTTGAATTGGTGGCTACTTTGGTGGAGCTTGCTTCTCATTTGCAAGCAGATGCTAGGAGTTCCCCATCCAACCAGTCTAAATCACGCAGGGGAATGTAGGGATGTGTGACGTGTGTGGCATGCCACATGCCATCACATGCCCATGCGAGCAGCAGGCCAAATATACACTTAAAGTTAAAGACATGCGGCAAGTAGTGAGTCCTCCATTTCGTGGGAAACTTGGGGAGTCCCTCATGCCATTCCTAACAGACTGCCGCAAAAACAAAAGCCTCACATCAGCATTGTGCAAAATGAAAGTGTCTCAATTGGTCCTCATGCATCATTGCCTTGATGTTCCATTTAAAAAAGCCCAACAAAAAGAGTCAACCGAGGCACCGTCGTGTTTGGACAACCCTCAGGCAACAACTCCTTCTGCCCATGGGTTTTTCAAGAGGACCCCCCATAGCTAAAAACGACCATGGCTCGTTACGTCGACTCTCTCGAGTGGCCATTCCGCGCAGCATCTCCACAGAGCTCTGCCAACTGAGACCCAGAAGGGCGGCATTGGCGCAAGCGACGTCACGCCGCGGCAGGAGCAAGGCGTGTTGCCAGAACCTGAGAGCGGCAAATACGTTGTGCTTGGGTTTGTAGTGCATGCCACCCATGGAAGCATAAGAGACTACGCATAAAGGTATAGGTCAGGGCACCAATGAGAGGTACAGCCTGGATCCTGATGAGACTGTTAATTGCGGCTTGCAAACCCAATCCTCGGCGCTGCCAATTGCAAACAGACATGTAAGGTGCATGATGTTGTGGCTTGCGGATGTGGATCTAGTTGCTGGTCGGCAATTGTATGATGACAAACCGCAAACTGCAAATGTCACATCTGTTTGCCACTGTACATCTATTTTGGTTCAACGTTCACAAGCAAATTTATATCACTTCTGGAGTGGTCGCAAACGCCATGTGAGCTCGCACGGAAGACACAACCTGCCGCTACAAGACCACACGACAGTGTAGTGGTCCCCTTTCGGTGTTTCAACCATGTTCCTGGTGCACATAATGCCGTTCAACAAGCCCAAACCCCGGAAAAAAATAAGACCACTGGGACCGGTACTGGAGCCTACTTTGAATCTACCAGAACCTTCACTATGCCCCCAAATAGACATTCATCAGCCGGGGGCTGGCTAGAAGGGTCTAAACAATTAGAACAGGGCATGAGAAGTGGGTTCTGGAGCACAACTAAACACATCATGGAACAACACGCGTAATCATTTTGCCCCATACGCCATTTAAACACCAAGAGCACCACAGTGCAACCAAGGCACGTACTGGTGCTACAAGAGCGGATGACGGAGCTGAAGCAGAAGTGGTTGGGCTCGCTTTGCCAGCTGCGCATGTGCCAAAGAAACATCCTCAACAAACGCGGCGCAGTGCGGCCCCGCGAAATGAGGGAAAGGGGTCCAGGCCGAGAAGACAAGCAAAGCACTAGAGCTCCAAGTCGCTGATTCCAGAGTGCGCGCTTTGCTTCAATCTGATGCACAAATACTCCTACCCCAGAAGTCAACAACCGGGCCATCGTCAAAGGCTCAGCTCGGTGCCACTAACTTGCTAAAGGGGCACAAAGTGAGAGGTGTGGGAGAACAGAACGCTCACATGTTGCATTCCATCGAAGCCCCCAACGCACAAATTCCCCGCAGCATCACAAGTCGCTGACACTGCGGAAACCTGACCTCCTCCTCCTCCTCCTCCTCCTCCCATCCACCTGTGTATGCAATGTAAATGCGTATCAAAATCAGTGATTTGTGGCTGTGTTGGAAATCTCGGACTTGCTCGACTTTCGCTGCTCCATCGCAATTCTCCGCAATATCACGTCCCCCAAAGATACGGGATGACCTCACCTCAACATCCCAACCAGTCCAATAATACAAATAATTTGTCCAAACATTAAATGATTTTTTCCGGGAACACCACTAAGGGACCAAACCAATTCAGAAATCTAGGGAAAGATCTTGCAGATTGCCTTGCCCACACATTCACTCAGTGTAATTCAATTTGGTTCGAACCCGACGGTCACAAAGCTTTTGGATGGACCCTCGGTGGCGTGCTGCCATTGGAGCCTCCTAAATTGAGTCTAAGAGACCTCGGGCAATGTGCAAGGGGTCCATCCAGAGGCGAGCATAGGCCTCATGGAAACCTACCCATTTGCTGCCAAACAGGGGTCCTTTTGGGAAACTCAACTGGCAGAAGCTGGGGAAAATCGGTGCCTGCTGTGTCTTTCAAGGGAGCCCCCTTCAAAAGCAAAAACAGGAGACCACAGGTCTGAGTCCCACTCCCTGCCCTGAATTGAACAACATGTTTGATCGTTCTGCAATACCAACGAGGGATCCGCCGCACTGTTCTCCTCTTTCGGGAACTCACCCTCCTCCTAAAAGGGGGCTTGACGCAGAAAGTGGCAACCCAAAATCCCCCCCATCTTCAAAATCGGGGGGGTGGCAGAAAGTGGCGACCTAAAACTCCCCACCCACCCATTGTCCCACCATGAGTCAAGCAAGCTAGGTCCTCCCGGAGAGAGCTTAGAATAATCAAGGGTACTTTTTTCTGTAGTCTATTTTAGTAGGGGGACCCTCCCCCAAAAAAGGGGGTGAGAAATGGCACTGGGGGACCTAGCGAATTCAACCCGTGGCTCGCTGCCCCGGCGCAATGCGTTGTGCCACTGGGCGCCCTTCAGCGCCCCTGCGAAGCTCACCTCGCTGCGCCGCACGTTCCGAGCTCTGAGCTGCGCCAGCAGCAGCCAGCTACGCGCCCAGGCGGCGCGCCGAAACGCGGCCTAGGGGATGGTTCCAAAAGGAGCCCCCCGGTGAAACTGGGAGGCATCCCCAACACTCGGAACCTCATACCCTGCGAAGCCTCAGCTCCTAAGAGCCTAGTTGGTAGCAAACAGGTCGGGGAAATACTCATAATATCCGAAAGGGGCATCAAAAGGGCCAGCTTACCACAGCACCAAGCAATATGCAGCAGCCAAAAAACAAACAAACAACGAACAAACCGACTCCCAAATTCCCCCCACCCCCTTCACACCACCAATCAAAAGAAATGAAATGGCCATGGGTCAAAATCCTGTACCCCCAGTGAATATCCCAATCCCCACTAAAATAGGTTCTAAAATGGGTGGCGAATTCACCTACCCCAACATGGGATCCCATTGGTTTTGACCCGCAGCCACATGAGCTCTTCGACGTTCCACGTCAGGCCGCATTGGCGTGGATGACGTCCGGCTCCACCACTTCTCCGCGGAGGCCCGCCAGCAAGGCACAGGCATTCGGCCAGTCCTCTGCAACCAGGAGCCGGGTGAGACCACCTGGGCGACCGCTTGGTCTCAAAACATGAGAAAGCCGCATGAAAGTCTATGGAAAGTCAAAATCAACTCGTGTCAAGTCATAAGCCGTAAAGCATGTTGAGCCCTGTTGAGTCATGTTGAGCCATATTGAGCTGTATTCAGACCATACCAAGCCACTTCAATCCATGCCAAACAGAAAGTTCAACCAGGATTCCCTGAAACTTGGCCAATTTTCAGCCCGAGGCGAAGGCTTTGAACTAGTAGGGGCAAACCGGCAAACATACCAAGTTAAAACACGTATGTTGATCTCAAACACAACTCCACCAACAGCTACAGCAAACTCACTTGCACAATTGCCACACATGCGATATCCAAAATAAAAATTGTCAACTATTTGTGATCGCTAATTGCCGCCCTCCAACAAACATGCAAAGTGCAAGGGCGAAACCCATTCCAACATTAAATACAGGTTTGGCAATCAAAACGGGGTCTCTGTGCATCTCCGAGCTGGGCGGGGGGGTGGGGGGGGTAAACAATATTCAACCGCCGCAATGGGCTCAGCAGCTTCAGCAAATTTGTTTCCGTTGGGAAGGTAGAGGCCTGGGCCCTGGGCCTCCAGGGCTGAACCAGTAGCAAGGGATTCTGGCTGACGTGGTCTTTCAGAATCGAGTGACGGTTAGTGGTCGGGGAAGCAACCTCCTGTTGCCCTAACGGTCTCCTTGCTTTCACTGAAGCCCGCCCTGCCTCCATCACGCATGCGACGCGCCGGTCCTCAGTTCATACACCTGACAACCCTAACGCACCACACCCAAACATTTGCAGTCGAGGATAAACAGAAAAGCAACCAAAGGTGAAAGTGTGTTTGGGGATGTGGTTCGGGGTCCCTGGAAAAGGTCTATGATTTGTGGTTCGCTTGGGTAGCTGCATGTGTTGGGACACCTTCAGCAGTGCCTGAAAAAACGTTAAGATTCACGGAGACATATTCTTCTGCACCCTCAGCAATGACAACTAATCCGGAGCATCATACTAATCAAGGGCGGCGTTCCCTCCCGGTGTGGGATTTGTATTCTCCTCCGGGTTCTGTCGCAGCTAACATTCTGCTGACAGGTGAGCAAAGCAGGGCCAAGAAGCATATTTGCCCGTCGGCTCCGGCTGGATGATTTACACACGACATAGCTGCATTGCGGCTGGCAGCAGTGCGTGCAGTAGATCGACCAAACCAAAACAATGGCTTGCAACATACCACTGGGTTCCTAGTTTCTCCCCTTAAGGACCAGCCCGCCGACAAAGTCGCTTATGTTCAAATGTCCCAAAGGATGATATTTAAATCACCCGGAGAAGGGAACATAAGGACCGACCCCACAGGGCCCTTGCAAACTTGCCCATTCGGTTGCAAGTCGCACGCGTTCGGGCTGAAACTCTTCTGGCAGCACGCCGGACGTGTACGATGCGCCATGCGCTTCCATTCAGTTTCCTGGGTTGTTCAACATGGAATTCCCAATCCCCCGCAATCTGCAGCGTGGCTCCACTAGAACAAGAGAAACCTCGACTATTTGCAGCAAGAATTCTGAATTGCCTTTGAACTACCCAGCTTCCTCTTCCCTCCGATCTGACTGAATTGGTGAGAACAACGACAAGTACTGACAGCTCCCAGTCATACGTTTTGATGGACCGGGCACTTTCACGTGAGATTGAACAAAGCACATTTGGAAGTGATGGAAGTAAAGGATTTTTCTGGATGCTATCATGCCCCTGAAGCAAATGCCGTATAAGCGTACTGGTACACCGGCTGGGAGCTCTTGACGTTTTCGTGGAACCAACATCCATTGGCATCATGCCCGGAGAATGGCCTGATTGAAGAAACGGGGCTATCGAGAAGTTCCATGGACACCGGTACCGGTGACATGCACTGTGTGCGCTCAATCCACCCAAGCAAAACCAACTGGTCCTAAGACACCTGACGGACTTCAGTGTCCTTTTGGAGCAGCGGATCGTAAATGACAACCGACAAAAGAAACACATGCCAGTGTCAAAACCAAACCGACCTCCCAAACCTCTAGTGGCCATGGGTTGAACGTTCCCTTCTTTTGGTGCCTGGCAAACAATGGAGCTCTACAAAAGGAAGACGAGCACCGAGGTTTGTATTAAAGCAAACGGAACATTGCAAAAACGACATGCATTACCTACACCCTGTAATTTGAAAGGCCTTTCCAGACTATCAAAAAGGCTTGAACTTGGTCAAAAGGCCAACCACACCTTTCCAGGCCTTTTGCCCCTAGGTTTCAACTGCAAACCCCATTTTTCTTTGAACGCTGCTGGAAGGCGACCTTCGCGCAAAGCGAATTCGCCTCCAACTCAAACCCCTCCACAGCCTCCGAACCCCTAGGTCCCCAAAACCTCCACTTGGTTGACGTAAGGGGAGCAACCGTTTGGAGTTTAGCAGTTCAGCGGTGGGAGTTCAACCGCTAAACCGCAAGAAGCAAAAATGCTAAATATGTCTCCCAACAACCATGTCCAAACCCATCTGGCAAAATGTGACTTTTTGGCTCAGCGTCCCTTAGACCCGGGGGACACCTCAGCGTCACGACGGCGTTTCTTTTTCTGCAGCTCGGCCAGGAGCCGGACGGTGGCCGCTGGCTGCACGGCACGCGCGCAGGTGTTCGCGGCGGAGCTGTAGCTGATGACCTGAGCACTTTGATCCACCAACATAGCTGATGTAACCCTAAAATGGGACCCCCTGGTTTTCTGGAACCATGGACAAAGACCTGCCACCCCCCATAACTGCCTAGGGCAAATGAGGGGTATGGATTGAAGACATGTCTCCAACCCCGACTATCTTGCCTTCCACAGAATGGTTGGGTTTTGCAATGGGTAACTTGCTTGTGTTACTTCCGGTTACTTGTTTCAGACCAAACGGAAAACTAACATGTTCGTTGGCTTCCCTGCTTTAAATAAAATCCCAAATGGCTACAAGGGTTTTCCAGGCCTTACTAAATCCTCGCTGGCGTTTGGGTTGTAAGCACAGTTATGCAACGCACATGTTCCCTATGTGAAGTCAGGAGGAGCACACGAGACCTCGACTCGACTGCATAAACCAAGCAGGAGAACCTACCAGTAAAAGACGAGACCCTCAGTGAGATCTGAGGCAGGGATATTGAACGGCGTTGGTTTTGGTTCAAGATTGGATTTTATACACTAAATTGAAGCTGGGGAGGGGTTTGTTTTGGCTTGACTGAAGACTTTGATGCTGTATATGCTGTCTGTCAATGTTGTATAGCTTCAATGAGTCAATGGGGATCGTCCAAAAAAAATGAAAGAACTCCCAATTGGATGGTGTTTAAAGGAGATTCCACTACTTTGCTGTTGCATAGGTTCAGCTGCTTCTGAGAAAGACCCCTAATTGGACGGAGTTTGAACGAAATTCCGCCCACGTTTAGGGAACTCCTATAACATACAGAAACACGCAGCCACAAATCTGAAAAGATTCAAACTGGCTCGGCCGCTGGAGGCCCTCATGAGGGGGAAGTTGACTGCTTCAAGTGGCGTGTGGCTATGCAAATGTTGACATAGGTCGTAGCATGGCAGTCGTTAGCATTTCCTCGAGACATGAGTGGTACTAATCAAACCGAACAAAATGGTCTTCTGGCAACCGCTAGTAAGGCGTGATGCTATGCATTGTAGAAAAGCTTGCCTTGGGAGCAAGGCTACAAACAAACATGTGTGTAGAACTCGCAAGTGTGTCAGAGTGTGGGCACTCGATTTGTTGTGGGGATTCGAAGGCTACGTGCCGTCCCAACAAACATAGAAGTCCATCCTTTGAAGGACTACTTCCAAAATGAAAATTGTGGTGGGCACTTCCGGTACGAAGGGAGAGTAGTCGAATAGTCTCTGGGGCGCTCCTTATTTTACGGGATGGAGTCCAAAACTCCGGTGGTGTGCCAAAGGCCGCCAATCAGAAACTCGCCGCGAGAACTCTGGCGTTCCCAGGACCGGTCGTCAGTTTTGGGGAGGTCGGTTCTGGCGGAGTCTGGCCCCATAGTTGCCACTGGACAAGCAAACAAATGGGTGGAAGAGAGGGAAGCTAACGTTTGCACCTTGACCCATGACAAACGCGTAACGAAGACAAAACCCATGGGCCAAAAAAAAGCATTTCTCCGTACCACAGCTTGATCAAACATCACCCCGGGCAAACTCACCGAACGTCGCCTTTGCCAATAGGTTATGCTTAAGCCAACCAATTTCTACGGTTGATTCCCCAACAATTGCAACTCAAAATCAGTCCCAACCATGCAATGACAATTGGTTGGTTGTTGCTTGCTTGCTTTGCCTTGTTTTGCCTTGCTTTGTTGCTTTGCTCTTGCTCCTTTGCTTGTTTGCTTGCCTGCCTGCGTTCCTTGCCTTGGGTTGATCTGCCGCTTGGATTTTCCCCGGCCGGGCCACGTCTGGGTCCGGCCGCATGCACCTCAGCAGGCCCAGCGCTGGCAGCCAAGCCCCTGCAGGCTCGCAGGCGCTGAGTGCAGCGTTGAAGCTCACCTCAAAAATCCGCATTGATCGGGTGACCAAAACAATTTGTCTGTTTTGCTTGCGCTCTCTCTCTCTCTCTCTTTCTCTCTCTCTCTCTCTCTCCACTCTCCAGCCTTGGCAAGGGTCAGGCCAAATGCCACACAATTCAGCGAACCTAAAATCTTGGGTGCCCCTAATAGGTTTTGATGCGAGCTAAAACTACGTGGTCTGGAACTCGCCTAGGGCTCACGAATGAAAACCCATGACCGAGATAAATCTTTCTCAAACCACAGGGCCACCTGGGCCTGTGGCTTTGATTTTCTTGTGAAAAGCCAAGCCCTTTGAGATATGTTGAAGCTCGTTTCCACCCGCCTCCCCATCCATTCCCACTTCTGCGACACTGCAAATTGATTCCCATCCTCGAGTCTCGACTGCTGTTGGCCGACTCAGAAGTTGCCCTAAAACCCGCACCCATTGCCCCGGTTCCAAGGCGGTTCAATTTACCTGTGGTCGTATGCTCACAGTCAAGTCTTGGTTCATTGCGTATCCAAGGGCAAGGGCTGAGGCAAAGGGCGTCGGAAGCAAAGGAACCTGACCGACCCATGAAGCGTGCCGGCTCGGCAAGATTTGGGGCCACTCGATTCGAGCGCATGATGCCCAGGTGGTCCAACGCGCGCCGCCAGCCCCGTGTCGCCAGCCCCGCGAGCAGGGCGTTCTGGACCATCTCGTTGTCCTTCCCACCGCGATTGTCATGGCTCCATTAGGGTAGGAAAAATGATCCTTGGGGCATCGCACGACCCTGGGCCAGAAACTGGTCTGACCAGTGTTAGAAGTCAAGAAGAACTGCTTGCAATGTTGGGGAGCCGAACCCGGCATCGAAGCCAAGAGTCGTGCGTTGCAAGCGTTGACTGGCCCGTGTGATGAGCAGCAAGGCATGGCTGTTGGAAAGGCCTGCACTAAACCACCCCACCTAGAAAGAATCACAAGCGCACTGTTTGCAAGTCGATTTCTGGACAGGCCTGTCCTCTCTAACCTGCATACACCAATGGGTTTTGATGCTGACGCAAATCGGTGGTTCTCTCCTAAAATAACCTTCATCTACCAGTGGGTGTTTAATTCTGACGCAAATAGGTTCTCCTCCGCTTAAAGATCAGCAAGGGTACCGAGCCCCGCCGGTCACACGTCATGTCTGCTCCAATCATACCCCATCGATTGGGCAGCAGGAAGCTCCTAAGGAAATCACTTCCATGTGCTTAAGTCCACTGAAAAAAACAAAACTATATTTCGAGTAGTGATAGATTCCCTTTACAACCACCAAGGGAAAGCAAAACACATATAGCAAATGGCTCATATGGCCATGGCTCAGAACCCCGCACCCCCAGTGAACATCCAAATCCCCACTAAAAATAGACTAAACTACAAATGGGTGGTGAATTCGCCTCGCCCAAAATGGGATCGCCATAGGTTCTGCCCCCTGGCCCTAGGAATCGCCCAGTCCTCCACGGCCAGCATCAGCGCCTTGCGCCACTCCAGGCCGGGCGCCCCCAAGCCAGTGCTGAGGCTCACGGCATTGGGCACACACCCCCTGGGTGTGAAGGGGAGTGGGCGAGTACATGGGTACCATTTGTTAAAGACATACGGTTTTGTTGTTGTTGTTTTTTTTAGTTTTTTTTTTTTTTGTTGTTGTTTTTTTTTTGCATGCATATTTTGTTGGGTCCTTCCATTTATCTAGTCTCCCCCTTCTTCGGCGATACATCATGATACATCGGGAGGAGGCAAGCAGGCAATTTCAAATTACACGCAGGTTGGTGAATCGTTTTATTGAAACCGAGACACGTTTTCAGAACTTGCTGGTGCGACAGGTAGGGAATTGCTCTCCGGGTTCTGGGAATGAACCGGAAGGGGATTCCCTGAAAGGAAACCATAGGCGATGGCTGACTTCGGGGTCATTCCAACTCATTCGGGCTGGGCCACATTTGACTGAGTTGAAACCTCCACGCACTCACCTGGTCCTTGGTTTTACCCTCACCTATAATTGATGACCTGCAGGTTTACCGTTCGAGCCCATCCAAAAAGGCACCCCAATTTTGGAGCACACGCTACAAAGGAAACTGCCCGCAAACAGCCAGGCAGCAGTTGGTCATGGAAGAAAAGGCACGAGTTCAGTGTTGCTCATGTAAAGGAAGTGAAGGAGCCACTGAACAACTTGCGCTAGGTCCTTCTTGCAAGCCTCTACCAAGTGAAGAGAACGGTACCCATTTGGAATACTCCTGCGAATTATCCTGATAGTGCCCGGGAAATAACACCCTCATTTGCAGGGGTGTCGATCAAAAAAAAGATGTCCGAAAGCATCATTGAGCTCAAACAAGTGGACTCTATATGGACCTATCCATATAGCCCCAGGGCTCCTGAACAAACCCTCCGGCAACTTTTTCTAACATGGACACTCACGTGAAGTTGGAACAAAAGGGTGATGTTCCCAACCACTAGGCCACGGGTCAAAATCCAAATCGTACGGTGCACCTACCCCAAAATGAGATCCCACTTAAATAGGCTCTAAAATAGGTGGTGCACCTACCCCCAAAGAAGAAAATCCCATTGGTTTCGACAACCACGGCCACAACCAAAACGGGGGTGAGGGCGAGGCGCGCCAGGGTGATCAGCTCCAGCAGCCGCCAGGCTTGCAGCCAGTCACTGCAGCCAGTCAGCGCCGTGTTGAAGCACACCATGTTGGCTCGCACCTATCGGAAACCCGAAACGGCACGTCACATGTTTGGTCCAAGGATCAGATAAGGACAACCCAACGGCAGGGGTTTTTAACAGAAAAAAATCCCCCCAATTTAGGACGCATCAAACAATCAACTAGATGGGATCAAATTGGCACATAACGGTAGTTGGGCGAAGGAACTCTTTTAAAAGATTTCGTCAAGGAAAGCGCTTCTCCCCCAACAAATCTTTGCTCGTTGTTTGCCAGGAATCTTGAATACAGTGCATGTTCACCAAACCCCAAGGACGCACATCAACACAAGCACAAGCAATCACAGCCAAATTCACAGGGCAAACACACACACACACACTCCCAGAACGACGCACTGAATATGATATACGTATGCGTGTATACGCAACCACGCAAACACGAGACTACACAAACATCTACAAAAGGGTGGGTGAGTCTCTGAGCCTGGCCCCTGGTTGCATCGAGCGGAAGCTCGCCTGGGAGGTTTCCATCAGGCGCAGCACGTTGCGCCAGTCCTTGCCACGGGACAATGCCAGGCAGACGCTGCCTGCAAGGCGCGGCGCGTTGTCGGGGCTTGCGGTAGGGTAGGCACAAAGGGTGGCTGTCTCAGTGAAGTGAGCACAAAGGAAGCCAATGGCTGGCTTACCCGAAGTGACTTGCCCACTTCTGTTTTTTTCTGGAAGGTCGGCCGATGACTCATTCTCCGCGAAACAGTTCGCTGGTATCGTGAAAGTGGCAAAATCACCTTCACCCTGCAACTCGCAACATATATTAATGTTTTGGTAGGGCCTGCAACTCGCAACAACATATTTTGCTACGGACAGGATGCCTCCTCACGGCTTTGGAGTGGCAGGCTCCGAACTTGGTTGGTCCACCCTTCTCAATTCAAGTGGGGTCAAGGGCTCAATTGACATTGGGGTTCTGCTTGATATGCCACAGGCACTTGAGGGCCAGGTGTGTTGTTCCAAGTCACCATCAACTCGACCTTGCTCGAATTGCCCGGATCCCCCCAAGACTTGCAGTGGATGGATACGTGAACCAATACACCAGTAGCCACCAAACTCGGTGGTTAACGTGGTCCGGGGATCCAGGGCATCACATCACCCCTACACTGCAAAGAAGGAAGTCGCTCAGTTCACAAGGAAGTCCTTCAAACGAGCTTGGACAAACGTGGCAAACACAACCTATGCCGATCTCAGTACCAAAAAATATGGGAATCTACTAAGCTATCGAATTGCCGACCAGGGCGCCGATGGTCACGACGTTCTGGCGCACTTGCCGGCATGACATCTGCTGCGCCAGAGCCAAGGAAGCGGGCCATCTCGCAGTCTCGCAGCTGATGGCAGTGTTGCCACCCACCTCTGCACCAGCTGATGTGTATAGGGCGTAGGGAGTCTGTGAAAAGCCTGAACAATTGCCCATACTGATTTCCCTTTGGGTACAGAACAAAAGAATAGCGGGCAGATATGTTATTGTCGAACCTCGCAAAACGTGGCCTCCCCCCTTCCATACATTTTTCATTTTGCGCCCAAGAAGGAACAGTTCATGTGGATGGACGAGTCCTGCACCACCTACGAAACCACGGTTGAAACCACTGTTTGTTGGTATTCGCGGGGGTATCAAATCACGAACGGATTTCGTCCATCCATATGGAATTGGATGGTTGCTGCGGTGCCCTGCACCCCTGCACCAGGGCAGGCACTTCATTCAGCATCTCCTCGCGGAGCATGAGGCCGTAAAGATGATACGCAGCTATCCATGACCCAGCGCAGGCACACAAGGCGCTGTTGAAGGTAATGGCATCGGGCAAGTTTCTGGACATCCGCATGTGGCACAGCCTTGCGTCTTGTCAACTTGCAGGGCTTGCTTCCGATGTCTACTCCACGGGAGGTAAGCCAAATACAATCCAAAAGGGGTACTGGCCAACTTCCTGCAGAAGTTTTTGCTGGTTTCGTAGAGGCCAGCCAGAAAACGCCTTCCTGGGGTCTCCATGACCCTTTAACAATGGGGTCATTACCCAAAATAATGGGGTCATGGACCCATTTTAAGGGGTCATGGAGACTCCAGGTACGCACAAGACTCTACCAGTTTCTCTCAGGCGCATGTCGAACACCCTGCGCCAGGCTCCCTCACAGGCGATGATGGCAGCATTGTAGGTGAGCCTCACTTCCCCAAATCAACCTGAAAACAGGGGGAAGTAGACCAACTGTTGGAAACATGATTTTCAACAGAACAAGGCTGGAAAACCGGACACTGATTTGTACCTATTTATATATATATATATATAGCTATTTAAACACACACACACACACAGAATCTGCATTTGTGGAACCATGGCTTCGGGGCCCATGAGACACCAAAAGGCAATTTCCACTTACCGAGGAGCACGTTTCGTGGCTCGACGAGCCAGAAAAGCGCCTCCTTCCAGGACCGGGCTTTGCTGCAGCCGCTGACAGAAAGGCTGTGGCTTATGACGTCTGGAAGCCTCCCTTTCAGGGGCAGGCCTTCCAAAATGGCCAGGGCACCTTTCCAATGGCCTCGGTTCGAGTTAAGGCTTCGCCACGGAAAACAGAGGAACTCCCTGAGCGCAGAAGGTCATGGCAGGGGATACTTCCAGCTTCTTACAAACCGAGTCTTAGACAAGGCCCAAAGATTGAGCAGTGAATGGGAAGGAAGTCAAAGGACGGACGGCAAAAAAAACAAACATGATGCAACTGGACTGAGTGGCTTGTCCTTTCGCAACTGCTGAGGGTGCTGTTGAAGGCGATGATGTTGGGGACGATGTCAGCAACAGGCATCCAGCGCAAAAGCTGGCAACACCTGTTGTTGAGACAAAGCATCGGAACAAAGCACATCAGTCAACGTATACATGTTCTAGAGCGGCTTGAAACCCCAAGCCACTTACCAGCCAGTTGGGAGAAAGTGCCAGCACTCAATAAAAAAACTCACAAAAAATGGGCAAGTAAAACTGAGTGGGCCGTGTGAATTCCCCATATTTCGACATTTGTTCAAGCGAACGCGTTTAGGCACATGCGTTTGGCAACGGTGCTTCAACAAAATGAGTCATTCGGACAGCCTTCCAGTGGCATCACATGCAGCATCGCTTAAGCATCACTTGGGGTGCGGGGCAAGGAACACCAGCATGTGCCATACTATAATGCATGTATATATGCATATATAAATACAATGCGTGGCTTGGCAATCACGATCATTCCCGGGCTGTGTTGAAGGGCGTCTTGGGGTTTCTCTTGAAATCCCCGTGCCCCGCACCCCGTTCCACACGGCCTCTCCCACTGCGCGCCGCCCTCGCGCAGCACGTGCACCGCCCCCGCCGCGCTCACCACGTCAGGCGCCCAGCGCAACACGGGCAGCAGCTCCAAAATGCACAGAGCCCGCACCCAGCGCCTGGCCGGAAACGCGTATGGGTCCACTGGATGCACGCTGGCCATGTATGTATATATATATATATGTGTAGAAGGTATACTCGACATATATGTATGCATAAGTTTATGCATATTGAGGGTGTAATTCTATTAGCTCCCTATTTGATAGGGTGTTTTCAGTCTGGCGCCATGGCTAGTTTATCCGACCCTTTTCAACATGAAGGGATCCCCTAATCCTCACCCGTGATGGCTAGGTACGGTAGGAAACCGCTGTAGAGAGGGAAGCTGTGGGTCTACTCAGCACGCTTGCCTGCCTTCATTTGCATCTTTCTTTTGCGCATGCCAATGTGTTTGTGTGCGATTCGGCGAAGGGGCGGCAATCTGTATGTAGAAGTGGAGCATGTGTGCAATATGGTTGCCTTGTCATATATGAGGTTTGTCCCCCCTGCCCACACCAGAGATGGTATAGCCGTATTTCCCAAGCTTTTCTTGGAACCTTCCGGGACCTTCCAAAGGACCCACACCAATGCTTTCTATCGTGCCGAGGGACCTCATATGCTAGCTTTCACTGGCGTTCAAAGCTGGGTTATTCAAGACAAATCCGTATCAGGGTGGGAGGGTGAGGGTGGGGTGGGTGGGTAGACATTAATCGTTTCCCCGGCAAACTCCAAGTTGGTTGCAGACCGAGGCTCTGACAGTGCAGTAGCAGCATTGGGAAATGGGAAGGCTCCCGAACAGTCCATTCTACTGGCTCAGCTTGCTTGAAAACCGCCAATTGAAAACATGGCCATGACACATGAAGCCCCTGGAAATGCTTCTGCGCCTTGCACATGTCATGCAAAGCGTTTCAGCTAGCCAGAACTCATGAGCCTGCTCCCATTGCAAGCGCTGATGCAGGTGTTGAAGGTGACAAGGTTGGGATTGCATGGACTCCTGGCCACCAGCATTCCAGTCCAACACATACTAGACTCATATCAAATTTCAAAAGGCAGATCTAGCAATTTAGAACCTTTTGGAATTCAGGAATGATCATACTTACCCAACTCAGAAGTAGTATTGCCCGATACTCAAAGTAGTATTGCCCAATGCTACGGGGAGTCTTCCTATTGATTTATTCTAAGGACCAATTGTTACCTGCCCTTCTTTAGCTTCTGCACCTTCGGGGGAGGGGTGGGGGATTTAATCCAATGGTCGCAGGGGTTTTCTTTGCTCATCATGTCAGTGAAGGGCAACAGGTTGCGGTCTCTTAAAACAGGGGACCTCAAATTTGCAGGGTCTCTGTTGATATCCTTTCATTTGCTTAAGTCCCCTGCGGGGGGGAGAAAAAAAACCTTCCAGCAGTGATAGATTCCCTTCAAAACCAAGAGGGGAAAAAACCATATTCTTAGGCAAATCCAGTAGTGATGGATTCCCTTAGAAAAAACCATATTCTTGAGCAAATCCAGTAGTGATGGATTCGCTTCAAGACCAACAGGGGAAAACAAAACATATTCTTAGGCAAATCCAGTAGTGATGGATTCCCTTTAAAACCAACAAGGGGAAAAACAAACATAGTCTTAAGCAAATCCAGTAGTGAAGGATTCCGTTTAAAGCCAACAAGGGGAAATAAAAAAACATATTCTTAAGCAAATCCAGTAGTGATGGATTCCGTTTAAAGCCAACAAGGGGAAATACAAAACATATTCTTAAGCAAATCCAGTAGTGACGGATTCCCTTTAATACCAACAGGGGAAAATATAACATAGTCTTGAGCAAATCCAGTGTGATGGATTCCCTTCAAAACCAATAGGGGAAAACAAACCATATTCTTTGGCAATTCCAGTAGTGATGGATTCCCTTTAAAGCCAACAGGGGAAAATAAACACACATTCTTAAGCAAACGGAAGTTTCCCAGGGGCCTAACATGGCCTAACCTTGAGAGTTCCCAGCAGAGTGGTGTCTCTTAAAACAGGGGACCTCAAATTTGAGTTGGTTTCTGTTGATTTCCCAAGGGCCCCAGGGGCCTTTGACCCACGGGCGTCCTGGCGATAACACTCAGGACACGCCACTGCTGGGACCGCTGGCAAGCGCTCACTGCCGCGTTGTGTGATACGAAGTCCGGCAGCAGCAGCTGCCATCCTAACAGCTACCTTAAAGGAAAAGGGCCCCATTTTTTTCGAAATGGGTTTATGTGCTAGTCCAAACCCCATAAAATGGGAAATTGAACTAGAAATCTAGTTCGAGCCAGGGGTCATTCACCAGAGAGACAAACACAACAGTCAGTCATAAACCACAGAAGGAGTTCGAAACGCAAAACACGTGGAGGGCTGTTTCAACCCTGAGGATCCACGCTCTGGGCCACACATAATCCCAAACAGTACTTACATTCATCCCCTCGAAATGTAAGAGGCTCCCCACCAGCAGTGTCATGCGGTTCTCTCCCCGAAGGTTGACATCCATCTGCTGAACAGGCGTGGGCATCAATGGGCATGGTGTGTGTGGCCAGGATTGGTGGCCGATTGCGACTGCAACTTCTGCCTTGAAGCACAAGGGCCTTCCCAAAGGCTTGCAAGCACTTGCCTGAGGGAAAGAGGATGTGAAAGGTAAGCCTCTTGGGGTTGTGGCATGATATGACCAGAACAGGGCTCAAAAATATGATGCCGAAGTAGCACGTCCGATCCACCTTGGGTGCTCATAGGCCATACCGAGCTTCGGGATGCGTTCGAGTGGATTCTTAGCATGCAAGAGGCTCATGCTGGCCAGCAGGCTCAAGGCCCCAGGCCAGTTCGAATCCCTCCGGCTCGCAGAGATGGCAAGATTGGCTTGGTAAACATCCAGCTGCGCCATCTGTCCTCGGAAGGGAACACAGGAAACACAACCGAAGCAATCCAGAATATTCCGGCTACTGCTAAAAAGGGCATTGCACACGCGGCTTTCCATCAAAAGCAGGCGGCATGAAATACCCACCCACGTCCAAAGGACTGAGAACATGTCAGATTGGAGCGCGCAGTCCCCTGACATTCGTATCATTCATCTGTGCCATTGCTTGTAGGCAAAGGAAGCACCAATCATGCTGTTTGGCTGCCACCTTCCTACGGCAAAGGTCATCAACAAATCAAGGCACTCCTGTTAAACCAACCACGCAACACACCCACCGACCAACCGGCCAACCAATCAACAAACCAACAAGCCAAGCAGCCGACCGATCAAACCAAACCAAACCCAGACCGAACCATATCAAAAACACATCATCCAACCCGGCCCCAACCCAAGCAAAGAATCAAACAAACAAACAAACAAACAAACAAACAATCAACCAATCGGTCAACAAACCAGTAAACCAATGAGCCAATGAATGAATGAATCACCCAATAAGTCAAAAACGATGAACCAATGAATCAACGAGTTAAGTGAATGAATAAATCAATGAAAGAACGAGTCAAGCAGCCAATCAACCAACCAATCAATCAAACAATCAGTCAAACAACAATTCGCTCCAAAGAGCACGACAGCAACGAGCGTCGATCCATCTGTTTTCACCACACTGCCTCAAGTGGGTGGAGTTTGGTTAGGTGTCTCACAGACACCACAGACGTGAAAGTACAGTACAACTAAAGCAAGGTAAGCAAATGCAAATGCCTGCAAACACCCAAACATGCTGTACAGAGAGGCATCGAAAGGGTGGACGTTCTCCCGTCCACCCGTTTGATGCTCGGGGCTTGAATTTGGTGACCGAAAGGTACTAGAGGCATGCCAGCAGGGCAATCCTGACAAACACAAAGAAGCTCTTGCTGGAGAATTTCACTGCAGTGATGGCCTGCCAAAACTCCTGCCCCAGCATGAGGTCATGGTTGCGCAGAATCTCAAAAGAGGAGCTCGGACCCTCCAGAAAACAGCTTGACATACTGGGCAATGATGGGGGCATACTTGGCCACAATGCCACCAATGCACCCTGCGCCTGGAAGCTGCTGTTGGAAGCATTCAGAGCCTCCATGGCCGATGAAGGCAAGGTTGGGAAGGTCTAGGACACAATTGTCCATGACCAGCCCTCGTGCACCAGGTCCTTGAGGTACTTGTCCTTGGACAAGATGCTGGTGGTACACAACCTCCCTTGGTGATCTTGCAAAGAAGTTTGAGGAGTTTTGCATCCTCCCACTGCAAGGCACTTCAGGAACTGAACAGTGTGCCCAGAGATCAGAAGCGGCTCGTGACGAACGAGGTCGCCTTGCGGTCCGGCCGGTCCAGCGGCAAGGGCTCCCCCTGCTCGATGTAGCCCACCACCTGCGCGAAGCGTGGGCGCTGGTTGAAGCCGTGGGACCCAAGCGTCTTCATCTC
The DNA here is from genome assembly GCA_963377175.1 of Effrenium voratum. Taxonomy (NCBI): domain Eukaryota; class Dinophyceae; order Suessiales; family Symbiodiniaceae; genus Effrenium; species Effrenium voratum. Next base: position 131,715 of record CAUJNA010003227.1, read on the forward strand.
TTTACCGGTTACTGCGCGGCAACTTCGCCCGCAGCCTGTTCGACGCCCCGGCGCTCGGCGCGCGCGTAGCGCAGCTGAGGGACCTGTCGGTGCACGGCCTCCGTCAGCCGGCTCACGTCGTCCAGGCGCCGACGCCCCTCCTGGGCCAGCCTGCGCTCCCCCAGCCAGTTGTTGACGGCCCGCGCCTGTCAGAAACCGCTCAGTACCTTGCACAGGAGCAAGGTAGCCTTCACTTGCAGAAACCAAGTTTGATTGGAAAAGCAACTGGGAACAAAGGCAGTGCTTTTGAGGAGCATGTCAGGGTCTGCACCATTCTTGACAATGAGGCGCCCCTTGGTGTGTCAGCTGTAGGCATTGATGCCTTGCCCATGCCTGTTGCTGGGCTGAACCAAGAAGTTCTGTGGCTTTTCTTTGCTCTCGTAGGCAAGAGCAAACTGGAGCAAAATCTTTTCCACACTCAGCCACTTGGAAAGGATCCCAACGTCTTCCTGAACACTGGCCAGAACCTTCTGGATGCTCATCTTCACATGCTCATCCATAGCTTACTGCTTTGGATGGCACTACAGAAGCTACAAAATCACAAAAATTGAACTCCTGGCAAGAGCGAGAAGATCAGTCATGCTGAGCCACTCAACCACAATGACAACACGGCAAGCAAGTCTGGGCAGATGGCTCATACAGTTCTAGCCTACTGGCTCCATGTGATCCACTTGTTCATGCATGCAACATGGTCCTACTCAAACTGCAAGCGCAGACTGCCAATGCAATCATGCACTTTAATAGCAA